>JAJLWO010000097.1:0-51625 GCA_030570775.1 Ogataea pignaliae | reverse complement strand
GCGTCTGCATTTCAGCGTCATACTCTAAACCCTCCAGCTTAGAAAAAACCCCTTTGGGGAAAAAGCTGCCTCGTCTAGTACCAACCCTTTACCAATTCACGGCCCGGTAGGCTCGCCTATGGTTTTCCATTCCCTGCCGCGTGAAGTGGTCATGATTTATTTTCTGCCGTCGCACATATATTTGTGCGCGGGAACCACCCCAATCGCCAAAATAAAATGGCGACGGCGGGATTCGAACTCGCGCTCCTTAAGGCGCTATTTGACCAGCAGCGCTAACCACTAGGCCATCCGCCCGAATCCCACTAGAATGGCCCCCTTTTTTGAAAAATTCCGGAAAGTTTTCAGAAAATAATCTCATAAACGGTGAAGTTCAAACTTTTGTAAAAAATGCGAGTTTAGCTCAGTTGGGAGAGCGTATGACTGAAGTTCATAAGGTCTTGAGTTCGATCCTCAAAAGTCGCATTTTCTTTTTATGCCACCTACGCCAGATATATCAAGTTGATGCTCAGATGAACTTTGAAATTCGATTGATTATTGGCGATTTGGTCAACCCTGAAATGTTGGTACCAGCAGTTGCTAAAGATACAGGCTTATCGAAGACAACGCGTGTACATCCTGCTTATGATTGATCGCTCATGGGTTGGTTGCATTTCGGAGATCCTTGAGATTACAAACGGCTATAGCTCTGCTTGTCTTTTGAAACTCACCCTGGGTTAGATTATCCAGTGGAGAACTCTTGGAGAGGCCTTTGTATTACTATGTTTGACGCGGTCACTATTGGAACTTCCAAGGTCAGTCATTGCTCACCCTTTCACTACACGAACAAGCATTGAAGACTTCGCCAGTCGAATCCATCCTCATTGAATCGTACCAAACTGGAGACAAGCCTTGTGGGAGGAAGAATAATTGGTTGGTTGTTGATAAGCTGGGGAAACTGTAATACATTGTTGGCGAAGAAGAAGGACAGTTGGTGCCAAACTTTTAACCGCTTCCTCGTTCGTGGGGACAGCTGTATATAACACGTGATGATAAATGAGTATTTATGTGTACTGCCAATCAACCATCGACCGATTAGACAATGTCAAGGCTGAATAAATGGACCTTGAACCTATTACTTCAATGTACACAATGCAATACGCAATGGCTGTTCCGGCAATCCGGGAGTCTCAAAAGTGTTCGTCAGATCACGCTATGGGGAGCATCGGCAGTTGGCCGAGATATGCAGATGCCACTTAAGAGGAATGAAGCCTCCGCGGGTACCTGAATTCTCCAGGTTAAGAAACTGCTTACTAAATTGCAGCCTTTCCACTGTAAACTTACGCCTTTTCCCTCTTGCCAAGCTGGCCATTAATAATCTTACATATTAGTCAAAGTCAGGAGATAAGGGATGAGAGAGGCGGTTCATGCTTGTCACCAATGCTGCTACACCTGAAAAGCCAATAATTGTGGCGATGATCATCTTTCATTTGATCTACCGGTGATTGAGAATATCAAGAACTGCATAAATATACCCCTCCCGGGACACTATTCTTCTGTGATTATATTCCACTCATCCTCGACTCGAATTTGATCTCTGCTATATCAATCTACAACTCAATTGAACCAACAGTTTATCCGCTACATATAAACAAAAATGTCCAAACCAGTCGTTGCAATCTTTGGTACTAATGGTCAATTGGGCCAGCCAACCATCCAGGCACTCTCTTCCCCACAATTTTCATCCAAGATATCTTTGCCAATAAGAGCCATCACCAGGGATCCTTCAAAGCATGATTCCACAGAGCTAGTCAAGTACTATAAGGCAGACGCATCAGACATTGACTCATTCAAGGAGGCCCTCACGGGTGTGGACGTTCTATTACACTTGGGAAACATCCTTGATCCAGTCGCGTTCAATGCTCCATTAACGGCAGCTTTGAAATTCACAAAGTTGAAACTTTACATTCCTTCTCAATACGGTACCGAATTGGA
The DNA here is from genome assembly GCA_030570775.1 of Ogataea pignaliae. NCBI lineage: Eukaryota > Fungi > Ascomycota > Pichiomycetes > Pichiales > Pichiaceae > Ogataea > Ogataea pignaliae. The sequence goes on along the minus strand of JAJLWO010000097.1, from coordinate 49,654 downwards.
TAGAACAGAGTCATACCTACCGGGCTTTTTAGGAATCAAGACTCAAGAATCTGCCAGGGCAAGAGCAGCAGGTATTAAGACAATTGATATCATCACCTCGTTATTTGTGGCTCCTGGCTCCTTTTTGTACGAGTCAATTGGCTCTATTGGTTATGATCCTTCAACCAACGTGGCTACAATCAGGGGTGATCCAGATGCCAAGTTTGACGTGAGTTTCTTGCCAGATGTGGGCTATGCCGTTGCTTCTTTGGTTGCTAGGGATAGCTACGCTTCATTGCCCGACAAGGTAAGAATCTCTTCTGATAGGATTTCAACAGAGGATGTCTTGAAGCAGTATGAGAAGGCTCATGGAGTTACCATCATTCGTAAGTACATTTCTAAGGAGGAAGCCTTGGAAGACATAAAGAAGAGGTATGCACAAGGTTTCAAGGGCAGTGAGTTCCTCTTATATCTTCAATCCATCCTAGCACAGGGTGTCGATAAGGGAGTTGCTTTTAGCGAAAATGAAGACGAGCTTGTCAACCCAGGTGAGAAATATTTCAAGTGGACCAAGTATTGAGCTCACATGGCTTCATCGTCATTGAACCCAATGAACCTTTTTTGCTTCACAGGTTACCACATACTTTTTCCTCAACTGATTGTATTTTGATAATACTATTCTAGTGTTTTATTGTCAGACGAGTGATACTATTGTAGCCAGGAGGTGATAAATCGAGAGTTGTGGCTTTTAAAATATGCCCTACTTTTCATGTAGTACTTACGTAAAAGTATAGGAGTTGGTTACATAATCCAAGTTACCCTGAAGGTTACCGATAGCGTCAGTTAGGTCAGTAGGTTCATTAGCTCTTGATTCCCTTCAACGGAGATATAACTAGAACGACAATCATCCTGCTAATCGTTTGATGGGGTGTATGCCACAATGTTAAGTGATGTTCTCGAAAGAAAGAATATCTTGAAAGCATTGAAGAGGACAGACAGCGTCCACTCCAATCTCCTCACTGTGTGTGTTCGAGCAAAATAGAGTCAAGATGTATTACATAAGATATTACGCAACCGGTTGATACGAGCATAAGGTCCGGCCGCCATGGAAGGGTGGAGAGAGAGAGAGAGAGGGCAGGGCTACCACGGCCCTTTAGCCACCTCTCCCACTGGTGTTCACCCATCCATTATCCATCCAAAAATTCATCCACAAGTACGCACTCAAAAAGAGGGTGGTGGTTGGTGTTGGCCAAAGCTACAAGAGGTTGAGATACGCAGACAAGGAGGAGGCTCTTTCGAAACCAACTGTAGACTCAACTTCTCGTCTTGTCTCGTCACCATTATCTATACTTTAAACACAGATAGGACATCAGATATTTCAGGACTCTTGAATAGCGCATTTATTTATACTACTCAATAGGTATACACCCAAATACTCAAACGTCTATCATTTCCTACTCGCATCGGCCGTTCTTTCATCCAACAAGAACAACGCAGCTCAGATAATAACAAGACAAACTGGTCGTACATATACTGATTTAGGAGAAAAAGTGTCATCATTTCTCAAGACCTTTCATTTATTACAATACCTTTCGCACAAGTCAAATCTTGTATAACCGCCAAGCATCCAGGAAGCATACAAGACACTATTCTTGTTCAAACACGAGAGAGAAGCGACAAAGTTGAAATTCAGCATTTCACATACACATTGAGCACAAGCACATAATGGCTTCAAATTTTATAGCAGGTGAAAACGTCCATTTTGACTATGCCGGTCAGAATAATGTCTCAGTGCAGCCCAAGAAAAAGAAGTCTAAGAAGAAGAGACAGTCATCCTCCAGGGAAAACTCGGTTAAAGTTGAGATAAATGATGAGACAGCCGAGTACCCAACCTCCAGAGTTATTAAACAATCTCCAAATGGAGATGTTATCGTGACTGAGATGGGAGAGGATGATTGCCTCAATAGCAACCACCACCACCACCGTCATCATCGTCATCATCAGAAACACCTTGAAGGTGAATACGAAGATGAATATGACGAGGACGTTGGCCGTTGGAGGGCTGCACATCAGTACGAGCATTCAGGCGACGAATATGATCCCCAAGCAGTTGATGAAAACGGAAATCGTCATGACTATCACTGTACCCATTGTCACCACCATGGCGGCGAAGAGGAGGACGAAGAAGAAGGTGAAGATGAGGACGAAGAGGATCTTGAAAACGAAGAGCAAGACTATGAAGAAGAAGAAGAAGCAGAAGGGGATGACATGCATCACCATCATCACCATCACCATCATCATCATGAGCATCATAACCAGCATAAACCCAGCATCAAATCCATACAGCGACAGCAACAAATAATTGAGAACCAGGCCAAGAACCCTGTCTTTGGCAATTACCTTTGGAACTCAAATACTACACGGGAGGAAAAGAAGAAGATTAAAGAGTTTTGGATTAGTCTTCCCGATGATCGCAAAAAGTCCATCATACAGATCAGTAAAGATGAGGTGATGAAAGTGATCCGCGAAGAACAAAAAGTGAGTTGTAACTGCAAAATATGCGGCAACAGAAAACTGACACTCGAAAGAGAACTTGAAAAGCTTTATTATGGTTACTACAACGTGAGAAGATCAATCGTTGGATCCATAGATGAACCACAGATCAATAAGAGCTTGATAGATTCATTACTAGGCATAAGGCAACAACAACAACCGTCATCACCTCGACAGCAAATCGAGCAACATCATCAAGCATCTCAGTTACACGCTTCTTCAATAGAAGGCATTTGTCAATCTCAGCCTTACCCATCAAACTCCAACGATGTCAAGTCTGTTGCCGAAGATCTATTAAGAAATGATGGCAAACAGTTCATAGATATGGTAGAACAGCTCGACACTGAAAGAAATGACAGAGATAAGTTGCAGAGAATACCCGGATCCTTCCCAACTGAAAAGGACAACCACGACAACGTTCACAATCTAAATCAGAATCATACTCATGGTCAAGGGCTCGAACACGAAGACGAACACATTCATGATCATGAACACTGCCGTAGTGAATCTGAATATGAATATGAAGGCGAACACGATGGTGAATACGAATTTGACGATGATATTGAAGAAGAAGAAGAGGAAGAGGAATTCGAGGAAGAGGATGAAGATACATCTCACTTTGACGAGCATCACGATGGAGAATGTGACTACGACGATGAAGATGACGATGGCGAATACTGTGACGATGAAGAGGAGGAAGATGACACAGAACGAAGATTGGAGGAAACATACAAGATGCTCCAACTGATAACTTCCAAGATCTTGAGGTCCAAATTGATGGCTGCCTACAAGGAGAAAATTGCCGAAGATAGCACCCGTCAATTAATCGAAGAGCTTGAGGCAGAAGAAAGAAGGAAGAAAGAGAAGGAGGAAAAAGAAAAGAAAAAGAAAGAAAAACTCAAGGAGAAGAAACGTCAATTGGCCCAGGCTAAAGAGGAGGAGAGAAAGCGCAAGGAAGAGGAAAAGATAGCACTGGAACGACAGATAAAGGAGGAGCAAAGGCGCAAGATGGAAGAAGGTCGCAAGAGGAAAGAGGACGAGCGCAAAAAGCGTGAAGAAGAGACCAAGAAGAAGAAAGATGACATAAGAAAGAAAAAAGAAGCTGAAATGGAACGTTTACGCAAGGACAGAGAGGAAAAAGAGCAAAAACGACTAGAAGAAAAGAAACGTCGCGAAGAGGAGGCCAAAAAGAGAGCGGAGGCCAAATTGCAAAAGGAATTCGAGAAGAAAGAAAGAGAACAGAAGAAGGAACAGGAAAGAGCAATCAAGCAGCAGTTAGAAACCTCTGTGGCCACAGCTACAATTGAGAGCCTAAGTTTACAAGCTACACCGGAACCTCGAATTGTCTCTGTTTCTGGACTCCAAGGATCTAACGATAGCCTCGTTTCCGAACCACCATTTACTGTACCCCAACAGAATCTACTCTTTTCAGATGATTCCTCGTTGCACACTCAGCTTCCAACTGTTGCATCTAACTTGCCACTTCAGCAACAACAACAACAACAACAACAGCAGCAACAAAAGTCTGTTCCATTATCTCTACCTCAGCCATTCCACGATGAGCAGTTGAAGCAGCTATTAACAAGTTTCAACAATCCTCTTGGTAGTGCCACTGGTAACGACCAACAATCCGCTATTTCAGCCTTGTCCGACTTCCTAGCAAATGCTGGTGTTCTTTCCAACCTGCCTGTCCCACCGGTGAATCTTCCCAATGATGGTAATGACGAGGGCCGTAACTATTGCGGTTTCACCAACAATCCTTTGATGGATGTATCCTTGCCTGGGTTTGACTCGAGTTTGCTGTCAAATCAAGCGAAAGGAACGGCATCGCAATCATGGGGTCCATTTGGTGCGTCACATGCTACACAGCAGCATCGGCAGCAGCAGCAGCAGCAGCAGCAAGGTGCTACAGTGTTTTCGTCACCGTTTAGTCAACCCCAAGTTCAGCCCCATCACCACCTCCAACAACAGCAACAACAGCAACAACAACAAGGGGAGCAACAAGAGCAACAGCAAGCTAGACAGCGTTTGTTACCTACTGAAAACAATGTTGATTTGTTATCACAGTTTATGGGGTCTACAGTTCTAAGTGATGATGTTTCGAGGCAATATGCCAAACAGCAGGATGATCACCAACACCAACACCAACACCAACAACAACAACAGAGGCAACCGTCAAATGGTTGCATTTCAAGAAGCAACAGTACGCTCGGTGTAGGCTCAATCAATACAGGCCCTGCCACTGGTGCCTCGTCAATTGGCACATATGGTGGTGCTGCAGCAGCTCAACCTCCATCATCGTTCTTATCTAATCCATTCTTCAACGAGTTGGGGCTGCTTCCAGATTCAGGAATCTGGGGCACTTCAATGACCAACAATGATGCCACAAACAATCCTTCTCATTCTCTTGCTTCTACTATTGGTGAACAGAATTTGAACGCTACTAGCCGCAACAATTCTATCTGGGGGCCTAGCCCTTCACTGGGTGGAAGTTCTGTTGCTCAGACGGTTGTGAATCCAATTCCTTCGTTGTGGGCTAACTCAAGTAACACGACCCAACCAGTGCAAAGCGTTGACAGCAATAACAACGCTTCTGCTTCCACCAATGGGTCAACTACGGGAAATTCAACTCCAACACGTGGAGCGCTTTCTCAGCTGGCTAATCCTGACAACGAGAGAATCCAGCTTGAAGCACTGAGCCATTCTACAAAGTTACCAAGGGAGAACAACATTTACTTTTCTGTAAGAATGCTGTATCACTATACGAGGCAGTCACTACAGGGATACCTTCCGATGCTAACGCTGGACCAATTTTTGAACGCATTAAGAGTGCCACTGGGTGTCAAGTTGGGCTTTTCATTTGAGATCATCTATGACGATCTAGGTACTCCAGCATTTGTGAAGGTGAATATGTCAAACTCATCAATACTACAAAAGCAGCAGCAGCATTCGCCTACTCTAACACTATCACAGAAAGTTTCTGGTCTGGGATCAGAACTGGCGGGATCGGATTCGACATTGGCCTCATCCTCAACAACAACGAGACCATCGTCAACGCAGCAAGAACAACTTCCGTTGCAGTTGAACGGAATGAATTCATCGATCGCTGGTGGGATGTCCATACTTGGATCTGGTGTTGGTAGTGATAATGTGTTCAACTCGTCGTTACTGGGTGGTCATGGTGGTAATGCTGGTGCCAGTGGCCCACTGTTTGGACTACGTAGCATTGGCTCTGGAGGTTCCGGCACCGCTCCTACTGTTCCTACCGTTACCACCACCGGTGGTAGCATAGGTGGTGTGAACGGGTTCATGGATACAAGGATGCTGGACACATGGGGCACTGGGTTCAGATAGGTTGATTGTGAGTGTGTTTCGTTTTTATATCTGTTTGACGCTGTGATGGAGTCATTTCATTTTCCAGAAACCTTTTTTCATTAATAGTTATTCTATTCTAATCTTGTTCCTAATTTGTCCAATAGAGCAGTTCATTCATTTTATCATTTGAACTGGCATGTAGGTTTTTTACGGGGCACGATTATACAGACGTCAGTAAGTTGGAGAAAGCGTCTAGGCTAGTAAGTTCTACAATCGCTCCATTCAGAGACTGTGTCCAAAACTAACGAGGACAGACGATACTTGTTCTGATACAAGATCTATTGAACTGTGCTTTCAAACGTTGCAGGCTATAAATAGCCCTCTCCAGCTGGTGCTGTCTTCACAACAACAACAACAACAACAACAACAACAACAACAACAGCAACGGTTACATTCAGCAGGCTGCGGCTGCCCCAATGACTCCTTTCACAGCCTTCCATACATTGCCGTGGCTGTGGCTGTGGCAGTGGCAGTCCGATTGACAGGGGGGAAGGGGGGGAACGATCCTGGCTGCCACCAGAAGCATCACCATCAGCACGACATCCCACCACGTGCGTGCGCGGCCCTCTGTCACATACGTGAAACTGGAATGCTTCGTTCAAGTTGATTGTTACTACTAGTACGACTGAAAAAAAGCAGACAGAGGTTGAAATCTACTGACCTTGATATTCTAAGCACAAATTGGGTTAAAAAATCTTCCAAACACAATCAGTATCTACGAATAAACGGCAGATCAAGATCCATTTGACCCATTTATAATAACAGCGGCCAGAACCAGCTGTGTCTGACCAACCTTACTTTCTCTAATTGTTGTCTGTTGCTCGATACTGCATTCTTCCATCTATCCATCCAATCGTTCATCCATTGTCGCAGTATTTATATATAGACAGATCTCAGAAATTGGAAGGACAGACGCTCATCTGATCTACAAGACAGCCGTCAGATACACAGTTTTATCGCTATTACAAAAGGAAAACACCTTCTTGGATAGATTACGCTGAGCTTATCGGCCTGCAAGACTGTCTGACATTTTCCATTCAATTCATTCACATTCCTTTACAACCTCTGAAGGCTGTTCTCACATCTTTTTTTGAAACAGTGAGACAACCAATATCAGAAAATTCAACATTCAACTTCAAAACGTTGTCCGTGACCCATCAATTGCGGGTTCCTTATAAATTTTCAACATCCCATTGATCTAAAGAGGTTAGAGATTCTAAACGAAAGCATAACCCCCAGAGACCACATACGCACACATATCGACCAATGTCCAACGTTATCAAGCGAAAGATAGTCATTGTTGGAGATGGTGCCTGCGGGAAAACCTCATTACTATATGTCTTTACACTAGGCGAATTCCCCACCGAGTACCACCCGACAGTCTTTGAAAACTACGCCACCGATTGTAGAGTCGATGGTAAGCCGGTAAGGTTGGCACTATGGGACACGGCAGGACAGGAAGAATACGAAAGGTTAAGGCCGTTGTCGTATTCAAAAGCACACATCATCTTGATTGGGTTTGCGCTAAATGCTCCAGACTCGATTGACAACGCAGCGATGAAATGGGCAGAAGAGGTGCATAGACATTGTCCCAACGTGCCTGTGATTCTAGTTGGTTTGAAGAAAGATCTAAGACCGGAGGATGACGGTACTGACCCACACTATGATGAGAGGTATGTGCGGAAGGAAAGGGGTGAAAAAGTGGCTAGGTACATCAAGGCCAAGAAGTACGTCGAATGTTCTTCCTTGACTGGAGAAGCAGTTGACGATGTCTTTGAGATTGCAACGAGGGCAAGCTTGTTGTTGAAGGAGGATCATGAGTCTGGATGCTGTGTGATTTCATGATTAGACTTGACCTGAGGTTTCACCCACTTTCCAAAAAAAAAAGATAAACATTGAAAAGAAAAACAAAGATGCAAATTGCACAGCAGAAACCAAAATATCCACCAAAAGAGAAGATACTTATAACTTCAAGGAAGGCATAAGGTTTAGACGCCATGCTTTAAACACGATCCTTACCGCCTCTTAATATGTGATCAACATACCATGCATTCATTCAATTTTTATATCCACAAGGTCTTTTTTTAGACCCACGCATTCAATTCTGGCATTTACTCCTTTATCCGTTCATTTAATTCAACTCGCTCATTCAAAAGCACAGAGTCCAAGAAAACAAAAATCAAGGCTGTTGGAAGAGAGTTTAACACCACTCTCTCTTTTTAGAAACACCCATGGCTTGATCCTTTCTTGCTTCGCTAGTCCATTCATTCATTTATATATTACTCTTAGGTAGCCACTACCACACTCGCTCATTTCCGATAGGGTCTAACTAATCTATGTCTTTCAACTTTTGTTTTTTATTCTTTCTAGCTGATGTTTTGCTAACCACTAATTTAACCTTTTTATTCCACTTTTTTCAATCCTCAAAGCTAAGTAAACTTTTCAAAACTCTGACTTATGCTAATTACAACTCGAAATACTTGTTGATAGGTGTTGACGATTGGTTCATCCACCACCATTTATTTCCAAACTTTTGCTAAACACATCCTCCCGTTTGAACTGCTGAGACCCATCTTTTATCCTCCTATCGATAAAATTTACTACCAAATCCCAAAAGGCCCTTGCGGCATTCCTACAACTCTCCTTATTTGGATCTTTCAACAGTTGCATCACCTTTGCTCTCATGGGGACATCTGCTTCCTGGTTTAATTCAAAAACAAACCACATCCGTTCATGAATCTCCTGTATCCACGTCCGTAAGTCTCCATTCTTTCTCTCTTCTTCATCCAACCTTTCCCTTTGTGATTCCAACTGCTCGTCTAATTTTCTGCATCGTTGTTTCAAAGTTTCAATCTCAGCTTCGTAGTGAAGAATCTCCTGATGTGCATGTTGGTCACTTATGGACTGATGCAAACGGTTACTTTCTTCAATTATCCGTTCCAAACTTTCTTCAAATTTCTTGTCTCCTGTATGTTCAGTTTGTTGTACGTGGTTGTACCTGATGAGGTCTTCTCTTTGGGTATCGATGATTTTTGTCAATGTGTTGTGTTCCGTGATGATGCTGCCCAACTTTTCAATCACTGTTGCCATCTCGAGAAATCTTGATTCAGTTGTTGCTGTTGATGATTGGGATTGAGGTGGCCCTTGTTGTTCCTCGGCCTGTGGTACAGGCAGAATGATTTCAACTGGTATCTGGTGCGGGTCTAGCACATGAGGATAATTAAGTTTGGAATTCTGTAAGTTGCTCGTTGGTACAGTTCCCACTTCTATTTGGTCATCGTGAGGGGTGGTGGATAGAGACATTGAAGTATGAGTTACAGATGAACTCGAGGCCTGTTTTCGTGATTGCTCTGATATAGGGGTGGAAGCAAATTGTTGAATGTCCTCCTCTATTTCGGAATCCGCAAGGAATGGTGGAAATGGTGGTGGTCTGAGATTCCCTTCCAGTTCTAATTCGAGTGGTCGTGCTGAATGTTCCCTTGTTTTTGTTGCTGTTCTTGTATGTGTGTATCGACCGATGGGAACTCCACTCTTGTTGAAAACTAGTGGTTCATTAGCTATAGTGGGTCTATCAACAGAGGAATTGTAACTTGCCTCTTCTTCCTTTCCAGGGTCATTTGAATTGCTTGTTTCGTCATCACTTATACTTGCAGCACAATGGAATGGAAATCCCACACCTTTAACAATCTCTTCCCTGGTAACTATGGTGTATGGTACATCAGGGTCGGATGTATCTATTGAGGAGTCAACATAGGCAGGCTGTTGTACCGCGTCAACATCCTCCTCTTGAATTGGTATTGCTTTTTCTTGTACTGGGGTTCTTTGATCCAACAGTGACAGTTCAGTATGTGGAGGTGATAGATGTGATGTATAATGTTCCTGCTGGAGAGCTCTTTGAAGTGAGACTGGTAGGGCATCAAAGTTCTCTTCTTTGAGCAGTATCTCTCTGTCATTTTCAAAAACTTCTCCTCTAAAACATGTTGTGGTGTTACCTTCAAAGGCGTCTTTTTGATGGGAGGATCTTTTGTTTTCTTTTGTTTCTGGAATGGTTTTAGTGTGATTTGTGCAATTCATTGTCATTCCATCGATTTGTTTTGCTTTATCCACAATTTTCAGAAAAGTGGCAAATGTGGAATGTGGGTATATCTAGAGATGGATGTTGAGTGGCATTGTAAGAACAGAGCTAATGTGTAACGTGTATCACAAACCCGAAGACAAACACAATTAGAGTATAGTTGTTGTAGGGCTCTATAGAAAGAGGTAAAGAAAAAAGGGGAAATAAAAGGAGAAAAGAAAAAAAAAGGGCAAGACCCTTTCCTCATAGATAGATATACACCCGCCAACAAAGGATATACGAGGCAGTGCACTGCACAGGGTTTTTATTATGGGCACGAGCGTACAGTGCAGTGCTACAGGGTACTATGTAATACATACAACACGGTGGTGTTTCTGCTGTCTCTCTCTCTCTCTGCGTGTGTGTGTGTGTGTGTGTGTGTGTGTGTGTATGCGTTGCTGGCTACCTGCCTGTATGTCTATGTTTTCAAAGAGATATGACGAATACAAGACAGTATATAATTCATTAGAGTTCAAGTGGATTGGAGAGGGACAAACACAGAGTTGAAAAGAAATCAATAATAGATAGGTATATACCCTTCAGGGCCTGTTACCACCACCACACATGGCACGCGTTCCACCACATGGTACGTGTGGTGTGTACGTACGTCCATTCCACTACTGCATTATACACGTTAGATTCTTTTTCTTTTCTTTTCTTTTCTTCTCTTTCATTTCTCTTCAAATCTACCTATACAACCACTTCGATTCTCTTATCCGCCTTAATCTTCCGTCTTTTTCGATCACAAAACAACAGAATCTGTTCAATTGCGGTTTAAAATCAAGCTAGATCTGAGATTTTCACTGGTCCGTTGCATTAGAGTTTCGTCTTCCTCTTCAAATTCCAAGCGCGAAATAAAGAAAGAATAGAAACGTAGAAATGCCAGCGATTCTCACCACCCGTAACAACAAGCTGGTGATAGTAGCCGCAGTGCTAACCTTCATCGGGTTCCTCTGCCTCCTCTCCCCAGGATCTCCAAAGATTGCCGAATCAGTTTCAGATATCATCCCTCAAGTCTCAACCAACAACGCCGCCGCAGCCTCACAGGCAGAACCAGCCTCGTTCCAAGGAGATCCTAACCCTCCTCTCGTTGAAGAACTAATAAACGCAGGTAAAGAAGCCACCACCATCACCACACCAACATCCATCCCAGCCTCCAAAGATGAATCAAAAGCCATCACTCCAAAGAAGGCATCCTCAGATCCATTGTACGATCAAAAGGAAGAAGCTAAGTATGCAGAAGAGGTGAAGGCTGCAGCATGCGAATCAGAAGAAGAATACGTTGTTATGGTTGATGCCGGATCAACAGGCTCCAGAGTCCACATTTACAAGTTTGATACATGTTTCTCCCCTCCAAAACTACTAGATGAAGTGTTTGAAATGCTCAAACCAGGATTGTCTTCTTTCGATACAGATGCAGTTGGTGCTGCTGCCTCTTTGGACCCTCTACTAGAATTGGCTTTGAAATCCGTTCCTAAAAAGAAGCAAAACTGTACTCCTGTTGCGGTCAAGGCCACCGCCGGTTTGAGAATGCTAGGTGCTGCAAAATCGGACAAGATTTTGGCTGAGGTGAGACGTCACTTGACTGAGGACTATCCATTTGCCGTTGTTGAAGGTGATGGTATCTCCATCATGGATGGATCCGACGAAGGTGTATATGCTTGGATCACTACCAATTACTTGCTGGGAAACATTGGCTCTAGTAAGAAGGATCCAACTGCCGCTGTTTTTGATTTGGGCGGTGGATCCACCCAGATTGTCTTTGAACCTGTCTCCGGTGAAGAGATGATCGAAGGTGAACACAAGTATGAGATTACCTTTGGTGGTAGAGATTTCGTCCTATACCAATACTCCCACTTGGGTTACGGTTTAATGCAAGGTAGAAGAAAGATCAACTCTTTGGTTCTCGAAATGTACCTGAAAGATCCGGCAAGTGCCAAACTGTTAAGTCCACTCACTGCAGCACAGTTGAAAGATAACACTTTAACGTCACCAATCTCATTGCAACATCCATGTTTACCTCCTGGTGTCAAGGCTGAAAGTATCAAGGTTGAACTGGATGATAAGTCAACATACCTGGTCAACTTTGTCTCTCCAGCAACCGATGCCAGGGACCCAGCTGCTGAATCTGCAAGCACCCAATGTAAGTTCCTATCGGAATCGGTCTTGAACAAGGATGCCAAATGTGACTCCAAATCATGCTCGTTCAACGGTATCTACCAACCATCGCTGAGACATCAATTCCCACCATCATCAGATATGTTCATCTTCTCATACTTTTACGATAGGCTGGAACCAATTGGTTCTCCACTATCTTTTACTCTAAAGGAAATGATGGACATTACAAAATTGGTCTGCTCAGGTTCAGAGTTATGGGCTCAACATTTCAAAGATCCGAAACATGTCAAGGAGCTAGCTGAAGAACCACTCTGGTGTCTGGATTTGTCCTTCATGTCCGCTATGTTGCATACTGGTTATGACATCCCATTGGAAAGAGAACTAAGAACGGCAAAGATGATCCAGGGTAACGAGTTGGGATGGTGTTTGGGAGCTTCGTTGCCATTGTTGGATAAGGGATCCGGTTGGAAATGTACCGTTACGAAGGACTTTTAGAGTGATTGAGTTGAGTCTCTTCTAACTACAGTTTTCAGTGTTTGCTTTTTTTTTTGGGCCCCACCACAGATATATATATATATTTTACACACATGTATTTTCTGATTCGTTATACCAGTGTTTTACCGTCCTTTAATTAATCGCCAAGTTTGAATAGTTTTCGATTATTGGTCCAGTAATGTGCAAGCGTGCGACCCTGCATGCGGTTGCAGGTTGCAGGTTGCAGGTTACCGCGGGCTTAATAGGAACAGGCCACTTGCAATGTGAACTTGGCAAGAGCATCATCCACCTCTTAAAAGTGATCACATTTCTTGATCTGTTGACGTTTCCATGTTTACTTTCAGTGTCAAGCAACTTTCCTGGAGCATTCTCTAAACCAATAACTACCCCAGATTCGATCCACAACTCCATATCTATTGACGGTTGTGAAGATCAACCACCTGATTGCTTCCTTTCCTGTACACGCACCCCATCCCATCGCTCAAAAAAATACATAGAGACTGTTGTTGAACCCCACACCCCCATTTCCACCATTACAATAGAACAGCTTTTGACGGATATCTGCTGCTGCCTTATTTGTCGTCGGTCTCCAGATACAGACAGCATTTAAAGATGTCCAGATCCCCCACTACTCCGAACATGGAAAGTCTCTCGATGGAAGAGAGTGAGAACGACCATCACAAGATGCAGCGCACAGAATCCCAACTGCCGAAAATACCCATACTTCACGATAGCCTCTACTGCAAGGGAAACCCCAGGTACCCTCCCCAACCACAACAGCAACAGCAGCAGACTTCACCAGCAACTGACAAAAGTCACTACTGCTTGACAAAACCTTCATTCCTTGAACATAACGGCGACAGTGCGGAATGCATAGGGCCCGTCAAAACGCATGCAGAGCTAGCAAAGACTGCCTATGGTGTCAGAATACTTGCAAATAATCTAGATAAAGCCACCATCTTTCTCCACATCAAGTCAGTGATGGTTGTGACCAAAGCAAGAGATAATTCGTTGATATATCTAACCAAGGAATTGACTGAATGGTTACTTTCTTACAAAGATGACACAACGGTTTATGTCGACTCTCATCTGGAACATTCGAAAAGGTTCGACCCAGATGGGATCAGAAACGACATTCCAAACTCAGTAGGAAGACTTAACTACTGGTCAAAAGAACTAATTCGCAAAACTCCCGACATCTTTGATCTTGTCATAACTCTGGGAGGGGATGGTACCGTGCTCTACCTATCCACCCTTTTCCAAAAGGTGGTACCACCAGTAATATCTTTTGCTCTTGGGTCGCTGGGATTCCTGACAAACTTCCAATTTGCAAATTTCCGCGAGGTTCTAACCAAAACAGTCAAGAACGGAGTACACACAAACCTGCGTATGAGATTCACCTGCCGTGTTCATAGGTCAAACGGAGACCTAGTTCGTGAGCAACAGGTCTTGAACGAGTTGACCGTCGATAGGGGTCCCTCACCATGGGTCTCAATGCTAGAACTATACGGTGATGGCTCATTGCTAACGGTCGCACAGGCAGATGGGGTGATTATAGCTACACCAACGGGGTCAACGGCGTATTCGTTAAGTGCAGGTGGCTCGTTGGTTCATCCTAGTGTCAGTGCAATCAGCGTCACTCCGATCTGTCCTCACGCTTTATCCTTCAGACCTGTTCTTCTACCCGACTCGATGAATTTGAAAGTGCAGGTTCCTCTGCGGTCTCGTGCTACAGCTTGGGCATCATTCGATGGCAGGTCGAGGGTTGAGTTGATGAAGGGTGATTATGTCACTATCTCAGCTTCATCTTTCCCATTCCCAACCGTCATGTCTTCAAAGACGGAGTACTTTGACAGTGTTAGCAGGGTACTCAATTGGAACAACCGGGAGGAGCAGAAGAGTTTCATTCACCTTTTGAGCGACAAGAATAAGAGGTCATATACTAGTTATCATCGAGAGCATGGGAGCAATCCTGAAAGTGATTCCGAAGATGATGAGCATTTGGAATTAGGGACGAAACAACCTCATGAGGATACCAGAGTATCAAAAGACGGGGTTTCTAATGGATCTGCAAAACAGCCGTTGTTCAATGGGTGCAATGATCTTGAGACAGCAAAACAGAAGTCTGACTCCTCAATCAAAAGAAGGGTTGGTGATTCGTACCTGTACGATAAAGCAAAGCAGGAAATTTTCAATCTGACTCCCACTTCCATTGCAACCGCAGGAACCACCAATACAGGTGAGAGATACTCAGATCAAGCCAACGATATCGATTCTTTTGAGATTGACTATGAGGATGATAGTTCGGACGCTACGCCTTGTCCTAACTCCAACCCATTTTCAATAACCGGGACTGCCTGCACATCTCTAACCTCGTTTGCCCAGTCTACAAAAGGTGAGTAGGCTTTCTATTAATAGCTAGTTACCCGAGAAATATGATCAGGGAGAGTACGCGAACAGTCTCAAGTAAGTCCCCCCCCCCCCCCATATTTATTTACCACTTTTATTTGTTTGTAAAATACATCAGTTAATAGATTTATTAATTTAATTTTGTTTAGCAAGAAGGAGACAATATACAAGTCGAATGCTGCTTGGCAAACCTTATCATGGGCTGCTACCGAGAGACTTCCGCGTCGTGCACGGAGATAAATATATCTGCCAATATTTAACCTCGTGCATTTAGGATTAGGAAGACTGCCCTCCCCCAAAGGAGCAGGAAGACGGTGATAGAGATATTTGTGTAAATTACCACACAAAAGAGCTCTTCTCATCTAAAGAAGACAGTTGTTCCCCACACATTACTTCGACACTTACAACTGGCCAATTTCACAGTCAATCACTTCTATTGTTCTACAATTTGAAGAATCATATATACCATAAGACACCTTGTTTGGCTCCCTGCACATCGACCAAGTCCTACGCAAACAAGTTTAGATCATACACTGCCTCCCGATCTGACGTTTGCCCGTGAACCCCCAACCCAAATTGGAATACCAAACTATTACAACCTCAACTCCTGGAATTGAGAACTCAAAGTAGCCAAGATAATAGTAATTGCCGATACAAATAGCAACGATTAGCCCAAATAACATCACAATGATGGAGGAAAGCGGAGACAAGAACAACAAGAACAACAGCAATCAAGATGCGCCATTTGACGAGAACATCCCACTGGATGCCACTGGATATGAGGATGACATTTCGTCCACCGACTCATCAGAGCTCTCTCTGGATGATGAAAAACAGTCAATGGCGCTAAAGTTACAACAGGAAACTCAAGTTTCACAAAAGACTACAGACAATGGAAAACTTCAACAAAAACAGACCAACTCATCCAAATTCGAAGTCAACTTGCTGAAGTTATTACCCCCACCGCCACAATGCTATGAAAAGGAAGAGGAAGTTTATAACACATGGGAGATTGACAACTTGGATGAAATGAGAGGCGACAAGTTCAAAGGTCCAACGTTTAAATGTGGAGATAAGTTTGAATTCAACCTGCTGATTGTTCCACCTCCCAAGAAGATGCAAGGTGGATCCTACTGTATCTACTTAGAAGTGCATCCTCCACCGGAAGAAGAAGATACCAATTGGCACTGCTGTGCTCAATTTGCAATAGACGTTTGGGATCCGACCGATCCACTCACCAATAAGTCAAATGTCACCCATCACCGTTACACACCTAAACTTACCGATTGGGGTTTTGTGGGAATGCTCAATAGCAGACTTGTACACGATAACAAAATTATGAAGTCTGGAAGTGTCAACATTACTGTCTATGTGAGAACCATCGTTGATCATACAGGGGTCTTGTGGTTTGACTTCTTGGACTATGATTCCAAAAAGGAGACCGGATTCGTCGGTATCAACAATCAAGGCGCCACATGCTATTTGAACTCGTTACTGCAGTCTTACTACCTAACAAAGGCTTTTAGAAAGAAAGTTTATTTGATTCCCACTGCAGATGAGCTGGATATGAATCTTCCAACTTTCCAGCAGTACTTAGAACAACCCAAGAGTGTTTCTCTAGCGCTTCAGAGAATCTTCTACAATTTACAGACATCCGACAAACCAATTGACACTTTGGAGTTGACTCATTCCTTTGGTTGGAACAGCGCAGATGCCTTCACGCAGCATGATGTCCAGGAGTTGAATCGTATCTTGATGGACAGATTAGAGTCAAAGATGAAAAACACCAACATTGAAGGATGTCTCAATGATATATTTGTTGGAACAATGAAGAGTTTTATTCGTTGTGTCAACGTTGAATATGAGAGCAGCCGCACGGAAGACTTCTGGGACATACAGTTGAACGTTAAGGATCTGAAGGATATCAAGGAATCGTTTGATAACTATATCGAGCTAGAAATGCTGGATGGAGACAACAAATATGATGCTCCTGCATTTGGTCTACAAGATGCTGAAAAGGGTGTTGTGTTTGAAAGTTTCCCACCCGTTCTACACCTGCAGTTGAAGAGATTCGAATATGACTTTGAATATGATCAGTTGGTTAAGATTAACGACCGTTATGAATATTTCAACAGTATCGACCTGAAACCATATCTGGAAAAAGGCTCAGCACGCTATGACGAAGACTGGGAGTATCAGCTACATGGTGTTTTAGTTCATCAAGGCGATGTTTCAATGGGACACTACTACGCCATGATTAAACCGACTCCAAAGGACGAATGGTTTAGGTTTGAGGATGACAAAGTTTGGAGAGTCACCCCACATGAGGTCTTTGAGGGTAATTTTGGTGCTGATAGGCTCACGGTTGATCCCAGAACTTTGACCAAAGATGAGCAACAGGAGTACCAAATGAAGAGGCATACATCAGCTTATATGTTGGTCTACATAAGAAAAACCAAGATACCCGAAATACTGGATGAAATAACCGAAGATGATATACCAGCTCATCTATCGAAGCAGATCAACTATGAGCATACTGAACTTGAAAAACTCAGAAAGGAACAGGAAGAAATGCATCTCTACGCAGACTTGAAAATCTACACAAATCAAGGTTTCTTGAAGTACCAAGGTTTTGATCTCGGTCCAAATGAAGATGACAAGATGAACTTCTCTGAAGATCTTTATGATCCTGACTCCTTCTCTCTTAAGCTGAGAGTGCTGAAGTCTGAACCGTTTTCGATCGTTCACGATTTACTTGCAGAAAAGCTGGGTGGAAGTGCCGATCCTAGTAAGTTTAGGTTTTGGAACATTGTTGGAAGGCAAAACTTTGCGTTCAGACCTGGTTCAAGTATTCCTTACCATTATGGAGTTGAGAAATACGGCGACATTACCGTTGAACAGGTGGTGAAACATCATGAAGCCGTTGGAACTAGGAGAAGAAGGGCACACCAGAGCTCACAGATGGTTCTCTTCTTGGAGGAATCTTCTAGGGAGTTGAAGTATCTATCCACTGGCCTTTACAACTTGAAAATTGAAGATCCCACCATCACTGCTAAGATTGAAAAACTTGGGCAGTTTGATGAAAGATTTGAAAGAATTGTTGAACTTGTTAACAACGAATACACCCCAAAGCTTGACCCAGTCTCGGAATCATCCAATACTGCCCTCATATTCCTCAAATACTTTGATCAAGAAGCACAAACTTTGACTGGTATCACCCACATCATTGTATCGGTTGAGAACCAGATTGATTATTTAACGCAGCTTCTCAACAACCTGATGTCGTTTGACATCCAGACACCTTTGAAATTCTACGAAGAGTTGGGCCCTAATCAAATTCAAAGCTTGCTTCCAACAAAGTCCTTCTATAAGCATGAATTGGGAACAGGAGATATCATTTGTTTCACCAAGGCCTCATTTGAGACCGATCTCGACACAGAGGCAGAACATAAGACAGTGGAAGATATCTACAGCTTCATGACAAATAGGGTTCATTTCAGAGTGTCCCCATTGGTCAGAATAGATGAGGACGAAGAAGAGTATGTCAAGGTTGAAAGTGGAGATGCTGCAGAGGCTGTGACAAATGGCGATGATATCACTGAAACAGCAGATGATGATTCAGCTGCTAAAAGGTCCAACTCTAGCAAGCTGTCAACTAACAAAGAGTTTGATTTCTGGTTTTCAACACTGTCAAGCTTCAGACCACTGGCAGAAAAAATTGGTGAACATATCAATGTTGATCCAGACTACATCAGGGTGTTTATACTAGGACATTCAAACCAAAGGATTCCTTTGAAGCGGGATACCAATTTCAGAAGGTTGATAGATAGAACCCCCAAGTCTCAAACGCTTGATCTCCAATACGAGATTTTGAATGTCTCACTAGCTGAATTTGAAGAGATGAAGTTGTGTAGAGTTTCTTGGGTGGGTCAAGGTATCTGCAGGGAACAGAAGCATGAGTTTTTTTTACCAAGGTCTAGCACCATTGATAATCTTGTTGATAGATTACAATCGAAAGTGAACATCAAAAATGAGGACAGAGACAACTTGATCTTTTGGACCATGAAGAAGCCATGCCTGTTTGAAGGAATCTATTCTCCTGATGTGACCATTGACAAGTTTGATCAGTTGATTATTGGAAACTATCCAGTATACAAGGATATTTTGGTGAATGGTTCAACCAACAAAAAGTTGATTGTTGGCTTCCAGTTTTTCGGCCAGATTAACAATCAGCATAGCATTCCCTTCATATTTGTTTTGATAGAAGGTGAAGAGTTTTCAGATACATTGGTTAGACTTCACAAACTGCTTGGAGTGAGCGAAAAGGAATTCAACAGTTTAAGGGTTGGTCTTACTAATATGTCTGAAGTGGAATATCTGGATGGCAAGGATAAACTCGACGTTAAGCTATACGACATTTTTGTTGCAAATTCCTCTTTCCAGCTATGTATAGATCATCCTGATAGAAACGTCAGAAGAGGATCAACGTTTGAGCCTTCTATTTTCATTAGAGAGTGAGGAAAATACTTTGGGTTATACAGTCAATGTTTAGACTTTGTTTTACAACTTTTCTTCGTTTTGTTTTTTTTTTGAGTTTCTTCTGTTATCTTTTGCACTTTTATTGAAGGATCCGATCCTCACCTGCTACATATCACGATACTATTTTTTTTTACACAAACCATCCATTCTTTACTTACTCTTCCAACGCTGCGGTCATTGATCCCAATGAAATGATACTTGACTCTGGTGCTAAAGTGTTTATGACTACTGATATCTCTTACATGATTTCCACTATAATGATTTTGCAAATTTCAAAGCTGAGGGAGGGGACACAACCGTAACGTAAATAGTACCTTTGATACACCAATGGCTTTTTATGTGTGGCAAAGACCTTGGTCTTCAGTACGAGTGGTGGAGTGAGGTTTTGCCTCGTATCTGCACGAATAATAGGTAAATTGCATGCCATGCGTTGCAGGTATCGGAAGCATAAGCGAAAATGTGTTGTCCAAAGAAGGGGATAACCTTCTCTGCATCCCGTAAAGCCAGAAAGAGACAGCATGTGCATTATAAGCAGTATAGGACTTGTTTTAAGGGCAGACAGGGCAGTAAGTAGAGTCTGTTGTATTGCAATTTGAAGTTATTGTGGTTTCTTCACCGGAGGAAATGTATACGTTCTGTTAAAAGAATGGAAAACAAGGATGAAGCGAAGAAAAGGGGGGAGTAAACCCACCCATCTATCCCAGCTGAAGCGGGCTGACAATAGAAATTCACAGTTACGTTTTGAAATGCCTTTTCTTTCTCTTTGTTATCTAAATGTCAAACCAGGTATCATTACTTTGCTATGAACATTACAAACCGTGACGATACGTATAAAAAAAGACCAGAGGAGACACGCAATGCAATGCAACCATGCACTCGCTACTCTGTTCCAAACCATTTTTCCCATCACTTCCTATGTGACCGATGCCTCTTATCCCTATAGCGAGAAGCACCATTAACCGACCCACCACTATTGGCCTTACTATCTTTAGTCCGTGGTGGCCTTGCCATTATCCCCACACGACCAGGCTGTTGAACATCTGACCTACCAGACATTAAAGGCATAATACCACCATTTGTACTTGTACTACCCTCACTGAATTGGGAGGTTAGTCCTGGTATGAGCGACGCCAGATGCTTTTCATACTGGGTTGTGGCATGCTTATCCTTTGGTTGGGGCTTGACTTCCAAAGTGGGTCGTTGATGATGCTTGATCCTTTTCACCTTTTTATGCTGCTGTGCATCAGTCTTGCAAGTTTGCCCTGTTTCTTTAACGTCAACTGTTGCTCCACTGTAAAGACCATCAAGCCATCCTTTATAGTTGTCAAAGTTGTCAAACTGCTCGTAACTCGTGACTTTTCTTGGGACGGATGTAGCTTCAGTGGCGGCGGTGGTGGTGAGACCACCTGCTGGTTTTGCTGTTGTTGGCTCGATATCGCATAATAACCTTTGCGCTGATGTTATTGAGTAATTGTTTAGGAATTTCAAGTCTTCGTATTTGATAACGTCTACGGGCTGGAAAGTTGCACAGAGCATGATGTCGAAAGGTATGCTGTTTGAGTGTTTTTTGGAACGGTGTAATGACGATGATGATTTTACCAGTCTTTTCGATTGGGAGATGGTTTGATACGCAACGTTTTCAATTAATCTACCTTGTAACACCACTGCATAACCTTCAGGCAACGAGTTTTCAAAGACGCTTGTAGAGTAGCTGCTGCTGTTCTTTGGCGAACTTGCGTCGGATTGTGGTGAGGAAGCATGAGATCGTGGAGAGGTGGTGGTGGTGCTGCTGTTATTTGATGACGATGGAAGTGGAGATGATGCTGAGGAAAATGCTTTCATGAGACAGATGTAGGGATATGCAATTGAAGTCTTTCTTAGTATTAGATGATTGTTGTTTCTTTCTTCTTTTCGTGTTTTGCTTTGATGATGAGGAGGAGGAGATGTAATCTTGTTGATGCTCAACCCTAGATTTGAAGAATGCAGGTTTCTAGCTGAGAAGGAGGAGGCAACTGAAGTTGTTGTTGGAGATGGCATTGTTTGGTGTCTTGCAAAATGTGCTATTTCATAGTCGAGACATATTTTCAAATCAAAGCCAGCTATTGCACTGATAGCGGCAGACGTTTCAGGACTAGTCCATACCTGATAGACAAAGGGTAAAAGATATTTGCAGTCACTAAGCTTTGGAGATTCGAAGCAGATCTTATCCTTGATATTCTTGCTTCCTTTATGTCGACTTCCATGGATGGTATTTATATAGTTTACAAGCTCCCATTTCATCATTTCAGTGCAAGACTGGGTGAAAAGCGGAAAGCTACCATCACCTATCATTTCCAATGTATGCTCTTTATCGTTTATGTTTAGTATATTGTTCACGTTGATAGATTTGATGAGGTTAGAGTTTCTATAGTTCAAATGGATCAATGGACAAAAGGAAGGATATGAAGGGTTTGTGGTTGGTGATAGTTGGAAAGCCGAGCTTGAGGATTGCATATAAGGGGATGATGAATTTGTGGAATTTGAGGTGTTTTCAGAGAATGGCAAAAGTACGGGCGAATCGTACATCTTTCGTTTATTGTTTTGGAACATTGCTATTCGAGAGAGAAATGAAAAATGCGATGGTGTTCATCAATGGCGATGCTGAATGGCAAATCAAAACAAATCAAAACAAATCAAAAGGGTAATTTCTATTGTAGATCTTTTTGAAGGAGTCTTGTTTTGCACCTATTATAAAGCTAGATCAATGATGATGGTGAGGAGGAGGAACTGAAAAAAAGGGAGGGAAGGCCCAGGTATCAAGTGTGACTAGTGATTGACGAACAGACAGTTTCAAAGGTGAAGCTGGCTCTCCAGGATCTAGAGGGTGAAGCTATAAATGAAGTGACACTCTTGGCAAGGAATCTGATACTGAAATAGTGTTACAAGATGAAGCCTGTCAAAGTGCTAAGAACAGGAAAATAAGACAAAGACCGATACCATTCAAACAGCAAAAAAAGTGGAAAGTTTTCCTGCGCCGCACAGATAGCCAGCGATCAATATTTTTGCCTAATTA
Organism: Ogataea pignaliae; assembly: GCA_030570775.1. NCBI lineage: Eukaryota > Fungi > Ascomycota > Pichiomycetes > Pichiales > Pichiaceae > Ogataea > Ogataea pignaliae. The sequence goes on along the minus strand of JAJLWO010000097.1, from coordinate 27,020 downwards.
GGATAAAAGATCTGTCTCTCTCTCTTTGAATGGCATTTAATTTCATGTCTCTCAAAACTATTGCAAAAAGAAGCGACGATTGATTGATTGATTGGTTGCCTAATAGGAGTGTGCACTCACTGTGTTAGTCCAATCATTTGTGTCTAGAGGGATAACTACTACTACACCTCAACTGAATTGTGACTTGACTTGATTTGACTGGACAGATCAAAATCTGTGATTAGTTTATTAAACAAAAGTACGTGTGGCGTGTTTACCTTTCAATCCAATCCACGCCGACCGTCCAAAATCATCACATCTCTTACACTTAATCAACCCTGTACACCGCACCAAGATCCAATTTATCAGGAACAAAAAAAAAAGTACAATTCTTTGAATCAATAATCATGCCTGTTCCCCCAAACCTCAGAGTGTATACTCCATTACACATGATCCTCAAAGATCAATCAAAAGCAACAGTTCTACCTTTCAACTCCTTTGAAGAATGTCCCAAATCTCTCTTCAACCTTGCCCATTTGGAATACAACAAGGAGGTGGAAAGGGGAGTTACAATGTCACAGGTTGAACCATTGACAGAAGATGAATTTGTCGAGTATTATTTCACCTATTTCGTCGCATTCATGCTACAAGGTGAGCATACTTTGGAGTCGGTCAAGTTAAAGTCTCAGATGGAACTGGATGATATCTTTTTAGGGGTTTACTACATCAGGCCTAACTATCCAGGTAGATCATCTCACAATTGTAATGGTTCATTCTTGGTGAGTGATAGGTGTAGGGGTAAAGGAGTTGGTGTTCAACTGGGAAAGAGTTATGTGCACTATGCATCACTACTAGGGTTTACCTATAGTGTATTCAATCTTGTTTATGAGACGAACGTTGCCAGTTGTAAGACATGGGAAAGTTTAGGATTTGAGAGGATTGGAAGGATTAAGAAAGCTGGAAATTTGAAGGGAATAGGATACGTTGATGCCATCATGTTTGGATTTGATCTCACCACCAAAATAGAGTGATCACGTGCAATGTAGTCACACACACATTACACAGCCACAAACACAAACACAGCCACAAACACCAGGGCAACACAACCTTTTCTTTTCTTCTTATTATTAGTCATTTTTTCAATCTTTTTTTTGTGACTAATAGTAATAGTAATAGTAATAGCAATAGTAATAGTAATGGTAATAGTAATGGTAATAGTAATGGTAATAGTAGTACCTTCCACACAGTCAATGATTCACCCTTGTTTCCTCCTGTTGATTGCCCTTCTTCCTATTGAGTCATTCATCCCGTGTTAGTCATTTCTTTGGTATCTATCTATCTATCTACCCGTACCTTCCCATACACGTCACCTCGGCTTTCTCGTTCCAATATCTTTTCCTTGTATAAAAGAGCACCATTCCCATCCCACACATTCTTCTTCATCTTTGAATAACTCTCTACCTTAAAATCCCTTTAATCTCTTGACATTTGGAAGACTTGAAGTTCCGTCAAAGAGTTAAATTCGATATCATCATAGAAAGTTACTTCTTTAGTTTGACTTCTTACGAATAGTCACTACTCCTACATCATTCAGCAACTGAACCACTATAAATATTATTTCAGTTGAAGACAACAATCAATCAATTCACCCTTCTTTCTTCTTCCGATTACTAGTCAATCAATTCGTTTAGACTTACTACACTATTATTTCTAATTTATCTCTCTTAACACATACAACGCACGCACATATTATTATATCATCCACGATGGGTTCCTCCACTATTATCATTGTCTAAATCCTGGATTCAGGGTCTGACATTATCATCATCATTATCAACTACAACGTTCGACTTGGATTCTCAAACGCTCAAGAGAATTTATTATTATAAAGGCAGGGGAATACTTTATATACATTTTGGGAAGATCAAAATCGTTGAAAAGAAGCATTCATCATATTTTGATCTAGTTTCAACAGATACACATACATAAACTCATTATTTTGAAGGGTTAAAACTATACACTTGTCAGGCTCAATCCAACTTTAGCTCTGTTCAGGTCCATACATCCCCTTCTACATTCATCTTTTTTTTGGCACCGTTCCATCCAACTGGTTCATAGGTACCAAAAGATAGACAACATCATCTGCACATTAATTACATCTTATAATCATCACTTTATTTCGCAAAAGCTACAATTTTCCACTCACTCACGCTCTCACAATGCAGAATTACACCTACGCTAACGGGTTGAACAGCACCGTTCACATGTCCACCGCCACCTCCATTCAAAGACTACACGTTTCCACCACCATCACCACCACCAATGTCGAATCCGACATTCCAGACCTAGTGTATGATTCCGAAATGGAATCTGAAACAGAAGACGACTTTGAATCAACACAAGCAACAAAACCAAAGTTATACGAATCAAAAACATCAATTCAAAGTAGAACAAACGTGATGATGATCCTAGTTGATATAGTTTCAACAGAAATCACGCATTCCTGTAATGCTGCAAATTCAAATTCAAACGAATCAAAGGATCAATTTCACAGTTTGATAAAGAGGTTTCTTTTGACTTTACTATCAAGGTCTTCTCTATGCATGGTTGATTTCTTACAAACTTTGGTGATTTTACAAAAAGTCATTCGCACCAAGTATTATCATCGTCAAGCTGCTTCCATTTCCCCAGCGTCCGTTCAAAAGACTATTCTTTTCACGTTTGCCTTTGCTTCGGGAATCTCGAAATCTCTACAGTTTGCAATGAATGATGTGAATTGGGAATTATGGAGGGCTGTTTCAGGGTTGAGTTTGAACGGTTTGCGCAATGGCGTTGTTGAATTGGATGGATTGTTCGTTGATTCGTATTCCGTTGTTAGCTCCGAAGAGGTTGGGCTTATGAAGGAGAGGTTGATGGAGGAGATGAAGAGGTATGTTAAGGTTACCGTTTGAAGCGATGTGTTTGTGGTTTTTTTTCTTGCTCGTCTTTTTCTATAGCTTATTTTTATCGTATGGTTATTCATTTCAATGGTTTTATTTTGTTCATTCTTTAATAGTTTTGAGTAAATAGTAATAGTAATAGTAGTAGTAGTAGCAGTACTTGCACAGCCCTACCAAAGCGCCACAGTGGAAGTGGAACGTGCGCTCGCTCATCTTCTCTTTTTTATTGCTTATGGCAAATGGGAAGAAGGCATTGGATTGGATGGGGATGACTAAAACGGCGACTCTATAATAGGTATAACATCAACCATCCATCACTTTGAACCGTTCGTTCACGTATGGATCATACCAACTGATCATTGCCTCATAACCTATCAATCATGCCTGCAACACAGATATACTTTCACGATAACGATACAACGACCCCATTCACAAACGATCACAATTCTGGAAGGCCAGTCTCCCTCGATCAACTTTCAAAGATAGGTGTCTACTATAAACACCTCGAAACAATGGATGAGGTCAATCAGGTAGCAACTGAAAGAGAGTACAAGAATAGAGACACCATTGAACTTTCGCCTGAAAAGTTTCCTGGAGGTGCAGAGGCCCTAGCGGCAAAACTCGAAAGCTTTTACGAGGAACATCTTCATGAGGATGAGGAGATCCGTTACATCCTTGATGGAGAAGGATTCTTTGATGTTAGGGATGAGGAGGATCAATGGATCAGAACAAAACTTTACAAAGGGGATTTGTTGGTCTTACCTGCTGGTATCTACCATAGATTCACCTTGAGTGATAAAATGTACGTCAAGGCATTAAGATTGTTCAAGGATGAGCCTAAATGGATCGCCCTTGGAAGAGGTAGCGAAGAAGCTGAAAAGAGTGACTGCCGTGCAGAGTATGTTTCTCATGTCATTGGCGTCAAATGAGTTTGGTCAGTATCTGTATCCTTTCTCTGTGAATTATTCTCTTTTACTCTCTATCTCTTGTCCAATTTCTAAGATCAGTCTTTTGTGTTTTTCACTTTTCACTTATTTATTCTGATGCCCAGTCCCATATTCTATCAATCAATGTCCCTAAAGAAGGGTCCATTTCATTCTCCCCCCATTCCCAGAGTTACTAATACTAAAAGTACCAAAAACAAAAACACAGATCGCAAAGTACACCCGTGCACCATCCAAATTCAACCCCTCATTGATATTTCAAACCTTCAAATACTCTTCTGTTCTTAATCTAAACTAACTCGCTTGAGGAATTGGAGTGAAAAACAGTCGAAACTACACCTTTTAACATCCCGAAACAAACGGAAAGAGGAGTAATTGATATCCTCCGCATTTATTATCAAATGGCTATGAGGTACGGTGCGATGTGCATGGCGTCAGCCAGGACTAGTATGCTCTTCAAAAAACCATACTTGCCTCAATCTACCCCGACATGTATCTTTTCCTCCTCATCCCCATCATTACAACACCATCGAACTTTCACAACCTCTCAATTGAAAAGTCTTATCTATAAACCACAGCCAAAGATCAACAAGCAGAAGAAACCAGGTGATGCACAACAGACGGCGAGTTCGAATCCCATCATACCAACAACAGCATCGTCAACAGGCAAGAAGACGTTATCGGAGATTGAAGATGAACCAAGGATGCAACACGTGTTGAAAAACAAGTACTATCAAAAGACACCAAAGATATTCAAACCATATGTGAAATCAATGCTTCTCCGACCAGTTGGATTTTCCCTCTCTTTCTTCATCGTGCATGAATTAACCGCCATCATTCCACTCCTTGGGTTCTGGGCAGTCTTTATGAAGTACGACTGGGTCCCCGTTGATCTTCCACAGGAGTACCTTGTTAAGGGACTTCAAATGATGACCGATAGAGTCACCAATTGGGATCTGAACTTGGAAGAGAAGGCAAAATGGGCTCTTGCTGGAGCCAATGCGTATGCCATGACGAAACTTCTCGTTCCGGTCAGAATTCCTCTATCGTTCTTGTTGGCTCCTCTTTTTGAAAAGTGGGTTCTTAGACCATTTGGTAGAGGGCTAAGTTTGGTTTTTAGGAGGAATGGTGGGAAGAAGGTTGTAAGGAATGGAGAGGTGAAGAAGTAAACTGTGCTGAATGAAACGACACATTACGATACAATGACTGCAAATAGCCTATAAACTATATTTATCCTGTGTAATCTCTAATTGGCGATTGAATTATATACATCAGAGATGAGTTGACTTGTTGTATTTTACTCAACATTCCATCTATTAACCATTCGAATTGGAAGTTTCTCCATCCGTGAACACTCACCCGTTCAATTCAAACTTTACCGCGCCCTGCTTGCAGTTAGTTCAAGTGCACAGTAGCAGCAGAACCCAAAATGGCACACGCACAACTGATTCAAAGTGCAGCCTCGATCGATGCCTCTGTATCAATCAATTGGCTGACTCTGTAGAGATTTTCGATACCATTGACCCTCATAACACCACATGTCAAGGGATTATCAACCAATAGAGAGGTGCAAAAGGGACTGGTGTTCAAATTTTTACACACTTCCTTTCACATCAAGAATCTGGCGTTTTTTTCAACATATTGCTCCACCCTTGATACATTTACGCTACGGTCAGTCAACCTCCCCGTTCCCTCACCTCTTCTCCCTTCCCCTCCATCAACTCACCACCATCTTCAATGAACAGGGATCGACAACAACCGCAGCAGCAGCAGTCCTTCCAGGCCAACCAGCAACAGGGACAGGCACAAGGACAGGCACAAGGACAGGCGCAACAGGAACAGCATATCCAGCAACAGCTTCTGCTGAACAAACAGCAGCTCAACAACGTGTACCGACAACAGCAGCAGCAACAGGTTCAATTCCAGCAACAACAGCTCAAACAGCAACAGGCACAGCAGCAGCAGCAGCTGGGACAGGTACAGGCACAGCAACAGCAACAGCAACAAGTATCGCTCGTTCAAGCCCCTAATCAACCCATCAGAGTGGCATCCAACGACTTCTTTACGATAGGACCCTATAGAACACGGAAAGATAGCGCAAGGATATCGGTCTTGCAAAAGTATGACATTCTGGGATACATAGCGGCAGGTACATATGGTAAGGTATACAAGGCACAGGGAAAATCTCCCAACAATCTGAACAATCTATATGCCATCAAAAAATTCAAGACTGATTCTAAAGATAACGAGGTGATACATTATACCGGAATCTCTCAGAGTGCCATTAGAGAAATGTCGTTATGCAAAGAGTTGAACCATAAGAATATAACACAGTTGACCGAGATCATACTCGAGAGGAAATGCATCTACATGGTTTTCGAATTTGGTGAGCATGATCTCTTACAGATCATTCATTATCATTCACATCCAGATTTCAAACCTATACCAGAGACGACCCTAAAGTCCGCCTTATATCAGATCTTGAAGGGGCTTTCATACTTGCATCAAAATTGGATTCTTCATAGAGATTTGAAACCTGCCAATATAATGGTCACCAATGATGGAATCATCAAGATTGGTGACTTGGGTCTAGCTAGAAAATTCAACAATCCACTGCAGAGCTTATACTCAGGCGATAAAGTGGTCGTTACGATATGGTACCGTGCACCAGAACTTTTATTAGGTGCTAGGCATTACACTCCAGCAATTGATCTTTGGGCAGTGGGTTGTATATTGGCAGAACTTTTATCCCTAAGGCCATTATTCAAAGGTGAAGAGACTAAGATGGACAACAAGAAACAGGTTCCCTTTCAGGAGAACCAACTCTTGAAAATTCTAGAGATTTTGGGGACTCCAACGTTGGATAAATGGCCTTCGTTGAACAACTATCCGGAATACTCACAACTTTCCAAAATCACTTTATTCCCACCAAATTTGAAGGCATGGTATCAATCCAACGGTGGATCCAACAAGAACTGTCTCAAGTTGCTATCTGAGTTGTTGGAGTATGATCCATCCAAGCGACTGAACGCTTTAGATTCGTTGGATCATAAGTGGTTTCAAGAGAGTCCAAAACCAACGGAGAATATCTTTGGACAGTCTAAATTTAAGTATCCTCCAAGAAAGATTCAAAAGGATGATAATGACATCCTAGGAGGCGCCAACAACTCTATATACAGTCAACAGAATTACAATGTTAACAATGGTGCCAATGGGAAAAGGGCTTATGGTGGTATTGGAGTTTATGATGATCCTTCTAGAAAAAGAGTCCGCTAGCTAGACCTTATATATATATAAAACTTTGACTACTTCAATTTAATAATGCGCTTCCGACTATCTCCTCCACTTCTTTAGCAATTTGCTCCTCACTTTTCAATCCACAGTAGACACCATAGACCCATTCTTCCTCTCCTTGGACAGGGATCTCCATTGTATCAAACTGAGACTTCAACATATCCGACTTCATGAAATGGTTTCCTCTAGCAGCCATTCTCCTGTAGATTATCTCGTAATCGTTGTACATGAATATCATGACAACCTTGACGGTGTATGATGTGCCGCTCACCTTCTTCGCAACGGATTCCCTGATGAAGTTTCTGTATGACTTCTTCAACATGGAGCAGCTCATAACAACGACACTGTTTGTATCCAACAGGGAGGCAGAATCATAGCATAGATTTTCCAGCCATGGCCACCTATCTTCATCGGTCAATGGTATACCTGAAGACATTTTCTGTAGGTTTTCCTTTGTATGATACTCATCTCCTTCTAGAAAAGGACAGGATTGGAACTTTTCACTCAAGCTGGATGCTATTGTGGATTTTCCAGTTCCTGATGGACCACCTATGATCAGGATAATCTTTTCGTTACCAATTGGTTGACTAAACTTAGCAATTGTCATCTTCCTTTCAAAAATCCGTCCGTGTTGTTTCCTCCTATAGTTCTCTGCTCAACAGCAACGAAAGTACCAGTGCCAGACTGGTAACAAACTAAAGGATAGTCATTAATCAAATGGGTGAATGAGTTTGATATCTCATTGAAGATGTCTCCTGAAAACTCCGACAAAGCTGAGCCGCACATATTCTCAATCGTCTGATTACGTAATATCTTAACTAATGAATTGTAAGGCTGTGCATAAGCCTCATTATAACATTTCGAGATCTTTTTTTGATTTGGAAAATTTCCGTGGGAGCTCAGGCCCATTCCTAAACATCTCAAAGTTGTAGATTGATCTTGAGTACAATATGCTGTTACCTTATCTAAATTTTGGTAGGAGGAATCACTATCTTTGAGAAGCTCACCAGAACTTAGCAGAATTATAGGGGAAGAAGAAAACAAGATTAGCCCCTTGTGTTTAGCAACTTTGCACGAGATTATCATCATGTTCTCCCTCCGCTATCTAAGTTTTGCTGCAATCAGGCCCATAATTTCAAAGAGAACATATGCTGTTACCGTCACCGAAAACAAGAAGAAACATGAAGAAGTGATACAACTAGTGAAGTCGGCAACGGAAAGATTCACAAAGATTCTAGAAGAAAAAGACATTTCAAAATTTAATCTCAAACTGTTAAGAAGGCACTTCAGCGATGAGTTCGTCGCTAGTTATAATACATACATCCATAAATACCTACGAGAGGTTGAAAGAAATGTTATCAGATCAATCTTGAACATGGGGGGTGAAAAGGTGGACGAAACAAATGTTTTCAAAAGCTTTATGGTCCCAAATGAACACTCTGCCAGTTCGCTCATACGATACCTGTTCGAAAATCACAAGAAACTTTCAGAATTGCCCCTGGACATCCAACCTCAGACAGAAGACAGATCGTCACTCCAAAGCACCGTTGATGTTATCTTTGAAAAAATGGTGTATACCAAGATGAAACCACACAACCTTCAACATATATACAATCATGCATCAAACAATCAAAACTTCAACAACAATCTAACGTTTAACATTATGGACATAGATAACCCTTACGAGTGGTTCCCGGAAGCTAGAAAGTTGAAGAGGAAGTTCATAATGCATGTCGGACCAACCAACAGTGGTAAGACATACAACGCCTTGAAAAGGCTAGAATCCGCATCCAAAGGTTACTTTGCTGGTCCTTTGAGATTGCTAGCAAGGGAGGTCTATGACAAGTACCAGAGCAAGGGAATCCCATGCAGTTTAGTCACGGGCGAAGAAGTCATACTCGATATCGACGAGTATGGTAATAGGGCAGGTCTAACCTCAGGGACAATCGAAATGTTACCAATGACCGAAGAATACGACGTTCTTGTCGTTGATGAGATTCAAATGATTGGTAATCCAGAAAGAGGATATGCTTGGACCAATGCTGTCCTTGGAGCAAGAGCAAGAGAGATCCACTTATGTGGTGAGATTGCTGCTGTTCCTTTGATTAAAAAGTTGGTTGCCATGACAGGTGACGATATTGAAATCAATGAATACACCAGGCTAGGATCTTTAGTTGTTGATCAGGACCGTGTTTCCTTATCCGATTTACAAACAGGTGACTGTGTCGTTTGTTTCACCAAGAATAACATCTTGAATTTCAAGTCGCAGATCGAGAATGAAACAAACTTCAAGTGTGGTGTTATCTATGGTGCATTGCCACCTGAAACTAGAGCTCAAGAGGCGCAGAGATTTAATGATGGATACTACGATATTCTTGTGGCCTCGGATGCTATTGGAATGGGACTGAACTTGAAGATCAACAGAGTTATTTTTACAACGACTCAAAAGTACAACGGTAGAGCCAACATCTTTTTAAGTTCTTCTAATATCAAGCAGATTGGTGGAAGAGCAGGAAGGTTTGGTGTTGGTGAGTCTGTTGGGCGAATCACTGCACTCGACAGAATGGAATTGGAGAACGTTAGAAGGGGTATCAATGCACCAGTGGAGTATTTGACAAAGGCAGCTCTATGGCCACCTGAGTCCCTTTGGGTCAAGTATTACTCCATGTTTTCGAAGGGCACTGAGATGATCGCCATGTATAGAAAGTTTGAAGCAGACCTTGCCAAGTTGTACAGATCAAGAGACAACTCAAAGAAGGATTTTATAATTGGACAGATTGATGACATGAAACTAATGGCAGAGTTTATTCAAAGTGAAAAACTAAGCACCAATTTCAGCATTTTGGATCAACTAAAATTCATGTACTGTCCTTCAACATTATCACATAACGAGAGGTTGGCATTGAAACTTGTCACAGATCATGTTTTTAAAGAGTTTTTGGACGTTGTCGTTCGCAGAGGCAAGCGTACAATATTTGACTTTAACTCAATGCCGCTTTACTTGACTTCCTCAGATGTTCTAACGGAATCCATTCAAGATGAAAGGGTGGGCTGGCTCAACGATAGAATTGCCGCTGAACCTGTTCCTGCTTACATGAAGCCTGAACTTGCAAAACAGATGCAAAAGAGAGAGCTTGCATTGAAAAGACCAAAGAAAGTGTACGTCAAAAATTATAGCCCAGTTGAGGATAGGTTGATGAAGCTTGAGAGATTCCATAAATTGATTGTGTCATTCCTATGGTTGTCATTCAGATTCCCACATAATTTTATTGACATTGAATCTGCCACAAAAGTGAAGGAGTTGGTTGAGTTTAAAATAAGTGAGATGTTACACAGTTTAAGAAGTAGCTCTGCAGGAAATTCGAGTAGGTTCAAGAGCTTCTCGAATCATAAGTGATTTCCAGAATCTCTATGAGATTATCATTTCTCTTCGCCAAATTTGTTAATACACATTCTGTACATATATATGGTAACACCTCTCAAAATGGTATCAGGTTTCATGATCGTTTATTTTTTCGCTTTGTTTTTGTTTCCTCAAAATCTTAAAATTAGATTACACACCATCAGTAACGTTACTCAAAGCGCCCATTCAGACTGCTCCTTATCGTCACTTTTAATCAATGGCTCTTCGATGCTGTTGATCTTGATGTCACTACAAAGGCAGCATCTTGTGGATAATAATGTATCAATTTCAACCTTCAACTCATCGAGCACCTGCTTGTTACCATTATTCAACATGATCTTCTTTTGCAGTTTGTAGATGGCATTTTTGAAGCTGTAATCGTTAGCATTCAATATTTCCTTAACAAGACAATCTTGGTGGAAAGAGTGCATGCATGGGAAAATGATAAACTTTCTGATGACCAAAATTTTGTTACATAGAAGACAGGATTCCTTAGGTTCAATTATCTGGAAGTTGTCGTCGTGGAATATCTTGATTTGGGTGTTAATCTTTTCTGACTGTTTGATCGACGTTGCCATTTCAGTTGAAAGTTTACCCATTTCTAATGATAGATGCTCAAGTGATCTGACAATCTCTTCCTTGAAATTGTCTATCACAATAAAGTTGGGGAATAATGGTAATAGTTCCTTCATGGTGAGCAGCTCACATTTTCTCATCAAAAATTTGAGCAGGTTTCTGATTTTATTGTCAGTTTCAATTCCACCACCGTCGACATGCTTCGTGGAAGATCCTTTAGACAGGGTCAGTTCCAATAGCTTCTGATGTTGCTCTATAAACTTGTCGTTCATGATCACCTTTGCAATCAACTTCTCGGCAACCTTTAGCCACAATTGCTTACGTTCGAAGGATGATGGATCCGCTGGCTTATCTGCAACAAGAATGGCAATCTCAATCAAGTCATTATCTAGAGCCAAGTTGATGGCATCTTCATAATCTTCTAGCATTGAATAAATGTAAATAGCCGTCTGAATCTTGCCATGCTTGAAACATAACCTGAGAATAAAATCAGTGTCAAACCGTATTTCAAAAGTCTTGTTTCGCCCGCCAAAAAGACTCTTTGATTTCTGATGAGTCTCCAAATACTTCAAAAGTAGATTTTCATTCTCAAGATTGGGATATGTTATCAAGATAGACAATAGTGCATTGTGGATAATTTTATCTTTCACCTGTTTCTCCTTTATCAAAAAGTTTAAAAATCTCAAACCTTGATTGTATTCTGGCAATACCGTTCTTGATCTACTGATGGATTTGTTATACGTCAAAATGGCAGGCAATAGCTTTTTGAAATCAAGATCATCTGACAATCGTATCCAAGTGTCTACGGTCTTCTCGGCGTGATGAATTAATAATGCTGTCGAACACTTGTAAATCAACGTAGGATTCTGCTGCAACGTCAACGTGTGAAGGGCCTTGTCCCATTGTTGAAGATTAAGATAGTAGCTCAAGACAAACTCGTAGTCTTCAATGAGATTGGAATAATAAAGTAAATCCTCTTTTCTATTGTGTGACAGCATTATCTGGTACACTGTTTCTCTGTCCAAAATATCCTTATGATCGCTCAAAAATCTATGGAACTCCTTAAGCATGACGGTCTTCTTTTGAGAAGCATCTTGGTCGTTACTCAAAACCTGTCTATTCTCAACTATGTTATTAGTGCTGTTAGTAACAAGTGATTGATTATCTAGACCATTGAGTCTTTCAATGAATAGCTCGACAATCCAGCTGCTTATCATCACCTTTTGCATATAGAAATTTCTCGGTAGAGACTTGAGTTTGGCGAATAAGTAAGCGTACAAGCTTGAATCCTGTTTCAAGTCTATCAATTGGAGAGCAACTTTTTCAAAAGACTCACTAGTCTTTGCCAAAACTTTGGCACCCTGGTCGAACTTTCCAACCTTCAATAGATGATGCCCCTTGCTGATCAGAATCATATCCTTCTTAATCGAATCTGTAGTGTTAGGATGCGAGAGCAGACTGAGTGCCTCGTCAAACAAACCTTTCTCCATCATGATCTTCCAGATGTCTGAGTTTTCATTGTTGACCACAATCTCGAATATACTGAACTCTGAGTAGAGCCAATACGTTTCTGCAACATAATCTGCAGCTAAACTTATGTTTTCTCCAGGATTGACTGTAGCCACCTGTCTGGAGACCTCCTTTCCATTGAGCTGGTTAAAGATTATTAGCTCATTCGATTCTGTTAGCAAAATGATGTGGTATTTGGTCAATAAGATTGATTTAGCGGACAACGCACATTTCGCATCCAAGCTGAGGTACTGCAAATCATTTTTGTTTCTAAACTGCGTATTCCCATAAACCAATTGGTAAGCTTGATCATCCTCGTTGATTTCCACAAAGGCAAAAGCAGAAAGGCTACAGCCAAATTTAAGCAGCGAGTCAAAGCTTATGTACAATGGATTCTTTTTGAAGCCAGAGGAGAATAGAGATGCGGAGGCAGATGACACCTTTGGCAACTCAAACCTAAACTGAACAAGTTGATGGCTATTCAACGTCACCAATATTTGATAGCCTTTCTCTATTTTGAGTCCACAAATGTTTTTCACGCCATCTTTTGATGTCCAGACCTGTTTGACCAGCCTTTCTTTACTATTTTCGATGCTCAGTTCGTACACCAAACCTGTGAGGGTTCCTACAAGCACAGCACTGGTTCCTTTTTTCGTTGTGAAGTTTTCAAAGAACCACATCGTAGAAACAGGGAGTCCCTTCAATTTGGACAAGTGCTTGAACTGCACGGTGTTTATTGGAAGATAATAAAACTCTGTGTTGGTAGTCTGCACGATTAGATGATATCCCTTCGGGTCTAGATAAGCATTGCTTACCGTGAGCGTAACATTCGCCTCAACTTGAACCTTGTCTACCTTTTCTGGATTATCAAGGTCAATCCTATAAACAGTACCATTGACCAGTACCAAGTATAGCAGGTTGTTTTTTGCCAATAGCTTGACTATGTTTGATTGTATCTGGAATTGAAGCTGGACTTCCTCCAGACTGAACATGGATTCGTGTACGTTGTTAGACTCAATTGTATCCATTTCAGGCTTACTATTAGACAATTGATCTGTCATTGCTGTAATTGATGGTACGCATGAGTATCAGCTTGGATTTTCACCGTAAGGGACGGAAGAATAACGAACCTCCTATCTTGATGGTTTTGATAACTTGCGGTACTGCTGGTCTGCATAGGCAAAATGTAAATGTGCACAGCAAAAAAATCAGGGTGGCTCTCACTTGCAGAGTAGAAGTGGTGGTGATGCAACTTTTGAACCAAACCTATTTATCAGACTTTTAATACATTTCAACGTCTTATTCTTGTGGCTCTTATCGCCCAAGATATATCTCTTTTGAATTCAAAGACTTGAAATATCAACATATAACTAACCATGGGTATCAGCATACCAGTGAAACTACTAAATGAAGCGCAAGTAAGTACTGGGAAATTTTTCAGCACCTGTTCTCCATTTAACATCATATACTAACACCCTATATCGGCTAATGTTTTAACAGGGTCACATAATAAGCTTGGAGCTCACATCAGGAATATCGTACAAAGGGAAGCTAATTGAGTCCGAAGACAGTATGAACGTTCAGTTGAAGGATGTGACGGTGACTCAGAAAAACGGTTCAGTGGAACACCAGGACCAAGTTTACATCAGAGGGTCACAGATCAGGTTTTTTTCTGTTCCTGAGATTTTAAAGCATGCTCCAATGTTTGACCCAAGTCATCTGAAACCTCCTGCTCCTACGAGGGGGCCTGCTAAGAGGTTTTAAGGTGTGGGATGAATGTGGAATATTGCTGAGGTGACGTGGTAGTTACTCGCAACAGGTGAAGGTATTCTCTGTGTGTTGTTCTTTGCTCTGATTAGAACATCCTTTGATGTAGTTTATAACTTTGTATAATGAATAAGCTTGACGTTGACCAAGTTTTACTCCTTCTGTTTGAGCATCCTACACTTTGACCCTTCAACCGGCAAATTAGTTTTTTATCATTAATAACGTATACAAAAGTGGTAGAAAAGCGTACAGGGGAGCAAATAAATTAAATATGCTCATCAATCGAAACCCTCCAATGCGTTTAAAACCTTCTCCAACCTACTACAACCTTGTTCGTACCTGTTTGGATTGAGCATCATGTTTGCAGTCAACCGACTGATCGAATCCACAATTTGCTCAATCAGATACTTCTCTTCGCCAGGGATCTCCAAACTTGAAAATTCCTGACCTATAACAATACCATCAGAAGCATTCAAGAGTCTAGCCAAAGTATCATACGAGAACGGTTTGATCTTAGACTTGCGGTTCTCCCCACCTCTTTTCTTCTTACGGCCACCTCTAACTCCACTGGATACCTTGGTTCCCATATCGATGATTGGCTCATCGCCATCACTGTCATCCTCAATATCCTCATAGTCTTCGTCTCTAGCAGTAGTGTCCTTCAAATAAGGATCGACGTACTGCACAGTTGTAGGTTCGTGTCTTTCGAATAGGGATTCGTCCGACACTGTCGACGCCGTTTTTGCCTTTTTGAGCGTTCCAAATTGGCTAGTTTCAAATTCGTAGCCTGACCTAGCGTCGCTACTTCTATCATCATGCTCTCTAGCTGTGTGGAACGAGTCTTGCCCCGTCATAACACTGTTTGTGAGAGATAAGGTACGATCGCTTACTCTCTGTTCTGCTTCGCGAGAGGTTGGCCGTTTGCTTGAGGATGGAGAGAGTGATGGAGATTTGTTCAATGGTAGTCTTTCAGCTTGGTCTGTTTGTAAGTTTGTGTTGATGACTGTAGCGGTGGATGTGGATGCTTCTTGGTTGGATCTTCCAATTTCCAATTTCTGCGGTTTCAATTCAGAGGAGGCCAAGGAATGAGACATTTCAATCTCGCTATTAAGTTCAGCCTCAATTTCCGATTGGAGGTCCTCAAATTCTTTCATGATGTCGTTGAATTTACCACTGATTCTTTCACTCGTTATGCTTTGAACGCTAGATCTTTTGGACTTTGAAGGAGATGCTTGAACATTGCCAACATTTGTAGGAACAAGTTTCGAAGCTTTGTTAGCTTCACCCTTCAACCTTTCCTGTTCCATGGCTTCATCGAGTGCCTGTGCTGTCAGAAGGTTAGAGTTTGGCCTCATTGGCGATCTAGCCGGAATACCAACGTTTAGATTCGTGAATTCCTCCTTGTCGGGTAACCTAGGTTCTCTTATCGACATATATGGAGGGCTTGTTCTAACTTTCGTGGCGAGTGTGGGGGCAGTAGTAAGCAGAGCTAGAGGCTCTCTGATAGATTCAGAATCGTCTTCCTGTATAGGCTCGGTTGAACCTAACAACGAAGCCAGGTCTTTCGAACCAGAGGAGTGTTGCATTCTGTGTGGACTCTTCACAGTTTTGACTTGTGAAATGAGTTCTGAAGGAATATTGTCATCTGCCATTCCTTCTTGATCAACGACAAATTTGACAGTATCGATGTCAACGTTCTGCACAATGCCCGAGTAGTCGGACATCATTGAGGATCTATTTCCTGGCTCGTTTATGGAGAACCTTGCAGATTTTCTGTGGAGTGAATCAGAAGTAGGATTGTAACTACTTAGCATGTGGACATGAGTAATACTCTGAACAGAGTCTGGTGAAGGGGAAGGAGTTGGGTGAGTTGCTAATGGTGAGTAGGTGTGCGTGTTTCTGTGTGGAGATCTGCCTGATGACGCAGACAGAACACTCCCTTGATCTGCGGTTGCCTTGTAGATACTGGATTGTTCTTCATTTTCCACTTCAGCATCATCTTCTGACCCTTCGTCATTGTCAATTGAGGATGTGCCAATCAAGGTTTGCAAGTCTTGTGGGCGATGTTGTCTTCCCTCTTCTTCATCCTCTGATTCTTCCTCCAAGCCGCCTTGCAATTTATGAAACTGTTCGTTTGAAATTTCTTGCAGTGAGTGAGTTCTGCTGGTATACACACTACTAGCATTGGACCTGCTGCTAGCGTTTCTACCCAGTCCTTCGTATCTAGACATTTCTTGTGAGTATGGGATTCTGTTATATTTGTAGTATATCAGTCGTTGAGTTTATTGAGTTTATTGAGGATGATGATGATGATAATAGTGTTGGAAATTAGTGATTAGCAATTACAAGGTGAATCGCTTGCACGAGAAGAAAACACTTATGACTATATAATCAGATCAACGATTGTATGGTTAGTGGATCATAAGATCTTAGGATCAGTGGATCAATGGATGACAAGGAAAGAAAGAAAGACCTCTTGATCAAAGATGGCTGGTATCTGAAAAGTAGTGCGGCTTATCGTATTGTGGTTATTCTCAGGCAGTGCAAAGTTTCCAACAGATTACCGAAAATGGAACTGTAGTTACGTCTGTTTACATTTTTCCCAAGCTGGTAACACACCTATTTGGTTATCCCTATTAATCTACATCTTTGTCAAAAAAAAAGCTTGTACATGCTTCAAAAACATTCAAAAGAAAAACCCCAAAAGTGTTAACCATTTCAGGAACATTTGAAAAACAAAAAAACAATACAGTAAAATGGAAATCAACTTATTAACAGTAAAATAACACAAGAATAATAACAAATTCAAACAGGATGAACAAAGTGATTCAGCAAAAATACATTGTAGGCGTAAATCTACAGTCTGTTCATTCAAAAAAAATAACGAAAAACAAAAGATAAAACAGAGAATCAAAAGACAAAAGCCAGAACTTACAGGGCGAAATGACCTAGGATAACTCAGATATATCTGTCTCGGTGGCCTTCAATCCCATAACGTTCAAGAACAGGTTCAAATTACCAAGTGCTTTAGCTGCCTTCTCAGGCTCGTTGGACTCGTTGAAAGACTTGGCAAGACCCATCACACCAAAAATTTCGTTCCTCACCTCGTCCACGATTATCCTCTGATGGTTCAACAAACCAGCCAAAGCCAAAGATGCCAAGAATTGCCAGATGTATGAGTCATCATCCGCCTTATGTTCAACAGTCTTAACTTTGACGTTGTCATCGTTGGACAAGAATGGTGGGAAGATAGTAGTTAGTCTACCTTCTAGACATTGGAACAACTTATCGTAACTGTACTGCCATTGCGATAAATCCTGGGCGCTTAAACTTTTGGATAATTCCTGCTTGATCAACTCTAGCCTCGAAATCAAGATGGTGATAAGCGATAAACCCAACTTTGTCGTTGATAGGAAAAGCACATTGTTGTTGGTAATTACCAATTCCAAAACTCTCAACACCTGTTGGAATTTGGACTCACTGAGGTACAAAACTAAAGTTTTCATTATAGTCATTTGGAAAAGATCAATCTTCTTGGAGACAGCTGATGGAATTTCATAGTTTTCTTGGGTGTAGTTCTTGTATGATCCCTTTAGGATAACATCAATCTTTTGCAAGTTGGCAAAGATGATTTCAATCAATTGGAACCTCAAATCAGGTGTCAAGAAGTGGAACAACCTATTAAAAACCTTCATTGTCTTATCAAATGAAAGTATGGAGATGAACGGATTCAAAGACACATCAGAAGATGTGGCCATCTTGTCATTCAAACGAAGGGACTTCCAAAGCTCAGCAGGGGTGAATTCTTGATTCTCCCTCTCCATGGACTCCAACTTCAAAACTTGCGAGTAAATATTCTCAACGATGGATAACTGGAATGCCCTTGAAGATTTGGAAAAGTTGTATTCCCTTGGTAGGATATCCTCGTCGGATTGAACATCGTCTCTAGATTTGATAATCAGTTGCTTTCTTGGCTCTTTGCCGGTACCAAATGACACCTTACCTAGTGCTCCCTCTCTGCTCAAAACACCTGTTCTTTCACCTCTTTCCTTGGCAACAGTAACAGCCTTGGAAACCTGCTGTTGCATTCTTTGTAATGCAACATCTGCTCTCTTTGACCGTCCACCTAGCCTGTGACCAGACTGATCCAAGTACTTCTGAGCAATGGAACTCATGTTATTTTCACTCATTGAAGAGTTCAAAACTTTGTAAACCTGGCAATAGAAATCGGCATTGTATGGATCTTCAGTAACGATTTGTGATAGTTGGAATCTTGTGACAAAGTCCTTATCTCTAGGGTTCATAAAACCAGATGCTCTTGTTATCTTAGAAACCTTTTGCTGTCTTGCAAGGAACTTCTCGCGTTCCTCCGGAGTGAGATTTTCAAGGTGATGTTGCACTTGCATTTGGTGTTGCATCTGTCTTTGCTGTTGTGAGAAATGGTTGTTGAACTGTCTGTTATTTTGATTGTTTCTGAAATTTT
This sequence comes from Ogataea pignaliae, assembly GCA_030570775.1. NCBI lineage: Eukaryota > Fungi > Ascomycota > Pichiomycetes > Pichiales > Pichiaceae > Ogataea > Ogataea pignaliae. The sequence continues at coordinate 8,126 of JAJLWO010000097.1, read as the reverse complement.
GAGGCTGATGTGGAAGTTGCTGTTGCTGTTGCTGTTGCTGTTGATGCTGATGTTGGAACTGCTGTTGTTGGTGTCCTTGAGGTGCTGAAGCCTCCTTAGAAATTTCCGTTGCGGCAGCCTCACCGAGTACAGGGAAGTCATTGATATTAGCAACACGAGGCTCAGACGGCTTAGCAGGAGTCTGTTGTTGTTGTTGAAGCTGGGATTTCTGTACAGGGCTTTGCTGCTGCTGCTGTTGTTGTTGTTGTTGCGGTTGCTGTTGCGGTTGCTGTTGCTGATGGACAGTTTCAGAAGGAACTTGAGAAGGCGCTCCTTGAGGTTGTTGATTTTGTTGTTCTGGTGACAAAGGAGAAGTATTTTGGCCCTGAGGGTTGAACTGAGGAGGGGGAGCAGCTTGCTGGTTGAATGCCATGTGCGGTGGATAACCCATGAATGGGGTTGGGACCATACCTTGTTGGAACTGAGGTGGCATAGGTGGCATATAACCTTGGGCAAATGCTTGAGCTGCCGCATTGATGTTTGGGAATTGACCCGTTGCAACAGATGCCGCTAAAATTTGTTGCTGAGCCTGTGGTGGCAACATGAAAAATGGATTCTGTTGAGGTGGTGGAAGTTGCATCTGTTGCTGTTGCATCTGGGGTTGTTGCTGCTGCTGTTGAGTGGCTTGGGAACCTCTTAGTTTGGCCTCAATTTCTTCCAATGACAACACCTTCTTCTCAGGAACTTGTTGTGAGTCACTGGTAGACGATGTATCCTGATGTGTCTCGTTACTCCACAAGGATGCCATTGGTTGCATGACATCTTCAACTTGGGCAGCCTTGGCATAACTCAATTGTTGAGCAGGAGGCGCTGATGGAGGATTCAAACCACCGGTAAAATCAAAATTCTTGCCAATATCTTCAGTGGAGGCTCCAAAGGTTTCGTCGTTGAAAGCATCATCTCCTAATCCTTCATAGGTATCTTCAAAATCATAGGTTTCCAGGTCCTCGTCATTGTCTTGCCTCTTGCCTCCAGCCGAGGAACGGCCAGATGGGTCAAAACCAAAGAACGACATGTATGCCTGCTGTTGTTTCAACTATATATGGGATATGCTACAATAAAACAAGCCTTGTTTGAGTGTCTAAAGGTAGACGTTTGAATGCCTACAGTGTTTCGTTAAAGAAGAAGGTGATATCATCTATATATAGAAGACAAGACAAGACAAGACAAGACGATACAGTGTGGTGCATACAGAAATTGGACGTTTCTTCTCCCCAAAACTTCGCTTGCTGACACGCGCATTAACGCTGACAGTGAATCAGAGGAGCTTCATGGCGGTGCAAGAGCTTTTTACTCGACTAATCAGAGACAACAGAGACAGAGACATAGATATCTATTCAAAAGACAAAGATACAAAGACTAATCTTGAACCATCATTTGGATGCGTACAAGCGGTGGACGGAGAGGGGTAGACAAGATCGTGAAAGTGAGAAAGCCAAAAAAAAAAAATTGTTAGCTGTATATAGAAATAGAAAGAATCAAAGAGTGTAAAGAAGAGCAATAAAAGAGTACAAAAGAAAACCGATTCTTCTATTTGGAAATGCAACACTTCATCACGACATTCAGCCTCTCATTTCAAATCTTCTTCCAGTAGCGGTCTTCCTTTCGCTTCTGATCTCTTCTTCATCAACGTCCCTTCTTGCTCTGTTCAAAATCTTTGTGAAACTATTCACTCTGAATCTCATCCTTTGATGCAAGTAGCACTTGACAATCTTGATATGATAGTGGAAGTAGGATCTGAAAAGTTCAATGTGTGTGATTGAGTTCCATTTAACATCCTCTGTTGACAAGTGTCTCGGAAATAGAACAAACGTGATGTAAGTCTTATCATCAGAATTCTCACTCTCTAAATGCTTAATCTCCAATGGAATCTCCTGATGCCAGTTAATAACCTGTGGAGCCTTTTGGATCGATCTCTTTCTAGCATCACTGAATTCCTGCAAGAACACCTTTGAGAAGATCTTGTCCGTGTCATCCTTGAACACTGTACTGAAGATCACTGTGACTCTATCGTTCGATGGCTTGATATAGATCGATTCTAAATCTCTATAGTTCATCACCAACACTTCCTCGTTGGAATTATTTGCTGAGTCTTCTCCGTATAGGTTGTTTGGATCAACAGGTTGTTCTTTTGACAAAACGTTGTATCTATCAAATGCCTTTAAGAATGGTGAGGCAAAACAGTTTCTCTTGAGCAAGGACAATTCACCAATCAATTCATTCTTGGCCTCTTCGGATTCAAATGCCGTCGATTCAAGGTCAATGTAAAGACTAACGTTGTAGCCTGGTTCAGGCTGCTCAGACAGGATTTGAATGAACGAATACTTCGAGTACTTGGAATTGAGCAATTCTAATACATCGTATCTCACTAGATCCTCCCAACATTTGATATTGATTGACACTAGTATCTTTGTCTTTGATTCTGGTGTTGAGACATGGTACGTAGTGAAGTCAAAGTCTGTGATGATTCTGTCCAAAGATGCCGGTTGGTAGTTCTCTGCAAATGCAGTGACAAAGGCCTCTTGAATTAACAGGTTTATTGGTTCCAGTTGAAGCATTATCCTTAAAGGCAATCAATTGATTAGTTAATCACTTGATGATTGAAGTGTAATGATATGAGATCGTCGTATGGTTGTTTATTTGTAACAATGTTAGTTAATTGTAAAGTTAGAAATAAGGTCTCTTCAATACATATTGTATGTATGTATATATGTGTATATATATACATATGCCGCAGCTGAGAATCCGGTGTCCATCTGGTTAATTAAGGCAACTAACTCTGTGTGTGTGGGTAACGTGTACACGGGGGTAGAGTACCTAGTAAGCACTACCACCGGGCTTGAAACTCTTCCTATAATTCTTGAGGATTTATACATACACTTGATCTTCATCATGATTACCTCAACAGAAGAAGCCCATCAGTCATTAAATGGTTAATATCTCTGAATTAAAGAAACAACATCAGTCAGTACAGACTTGAGATGTGGATCTGCACGGGAGGATGGATTGAACATCATCGGCGGCTTTAATTGCTCTTAGCCAACAAAGTGACGTTACATTGTTGGATCTCCTCAGTTGATACAAACATGTCAGAAGTTATGAAGTACAGTGCCACAGGAACAACAGGGCGAATAAGAGTGGCAAGCATCACTCTACCTAACCCCAAACCACACGGTGTTTTCCAAGGTGGTGAAACAGGACTTTCTTGAGCGAATTCAACATTCCGTCTTGAATAGTTCTGTAACCTGGACGATGCAGTTTAGGCTGACACAAATGGTTTCATTGGGATGAGTCTTGCTGAGGTACAATGCTTGGTGACGTTGATGACGTTGGACCATCGTGATACGTGGCCCGCACCGAAAGACACCAAATCTGCGATTGCAACACCATCAGTGCTCCAACTGCCTCCCAAAAGATACCAATATAAACAGCCGATGTGCCTGCACCTGGTGGGACTTGTTAGAAGCCAATACTATTAGTAGACGATGAGTACTTTGAAAGAACAGGTCTTTGCCCGGTAGCTCAGAATGCCACCGGGAACATTATGCCTTTCCACCACGGAAAGTCTACCCCGGTGGAAAATATCATTTTTTTCACGCCCATTTGTGAGCCCTCTAGACTTGTTGATAACGACCAATTATACTCATTCGATGGGTCAAGAAACAGGCTACCCAGTATAGGTGTTTTGGTGTTTCCAGGTGCCCTGTATCGGCCACAAAATGCGAAAAACGAAACGCAAATCCAAAAAGTTGGGAAAACTGAAAACGTCGATTTTAGTCATTTTGAGACATACATCGGAAAGCCCTCGTTTTAAGCAATTCATTACAGTGTGAATTATCCTGATCGGTTTAGAATTGGGTCCAGAAGAGCCGATTAAAGTTGGCATGTTTTTGAAAAACAAACCTTTTTTTTCAAGTGCAATTTTGAACCCCTTCCAGCCCTCAAATCAGGTGGCCCAGTATACCATTGCGAAGAGCCGGTGCTAAAGTTTCTGACTGTATGGGTTGGAAACGGTTCAGTGTTTGTGAATGTGTCGAAAAAAACGTTTTGCTACAGGCAATATTTAGGCATTGACTTTAGAGGCTGCTGAGAGTGCTTCAATGAGTGTTTTGAAAGGTCGATTTAGCAACAGCACAACCTCTTGCTATTGAATCTTTCTATGAATGTAATTTGAAGTCGGTGGGAAGCGGGTAAGGGGCTCATTTTAGCGTTTGAAAAAAGTGTTTTAAATTTGAGTTTTTCGTTTTGACATGCTGTTTTGAAACGGCATTTTGACGGCAACAACGAGGTACAATGGGCCTACAACTTATATAATCATCAACGACGAATCCTAGAGTTCCTAGGGAAGTGTTTTTTTAACATATGGCTTGTTTGTAATTCTATTTTAAAAGCGGTTGTGTAATTACCTACACTTTGAACCGTAATTCCACCCACCCCGAGACTTACGTGGTGAACAACCGGTACCACAGAACAATATTCGGCCATTGAATTGTATCCTGGAAAAAATCAGAGGCCTTTAATAGGTCTAGAAGGTGTTCAAATTGGCGTTTGAAAAATTCATCTCTTTTTGATGTTGCAGCTTTCCAAAAATGCGCGATTGACCCCACTTCCTATCACAACCCCTTGAAGCCGCAATTGGACAGCAATTAATCCCAACAAGTATTCATCTTGAAGCCCAGTGGACATAGCCCCAGATCCTGAGCTTGGATTGATGGTTGGATTCAGGATAGGTGACCAAATCTGACGTGCAAAACTCCACCTCCCGTTTCTGCTACGCGCTTGAAAATCAAGCACCCACTTTGAACACCACACTCCAGCTCTTCTGATACGCTTCATAACCTGGGTGATCATTGCCTCACGACTGAATCCGATCGGTAATGTGTTTCTGGTACTATTGAAGCGCTGTCGCCAGTACAATGGCCATAGTTGTGATTCCACAGCCCCATCCCGCGGCCTTGGGAAACCTTCTCATTTGCAGGGCCAAAACGAGGCCCTTCCTGGCCAACAGGCTTTCACCTCTCAACGGCGCTGTGATATTCGAGTCGTAAAGTTATGTATCCTTGGACGACATTTCCAGGGATGCCGTTGGTGTGCCCTTTCTGCTGGAACAGATACAACTGACTTCAAATGCTTACGCGAGACCGTTTATCTGAGAACAACATCGGTCACGGCGTAGTGTTTATTCCTGCCCATTTCGATTGTTATGCCTCTAACTCTTTGCTGGCTGGAATTAGAGAGTTCTAGTTAGTGGGGATCCCAGGTTTTACTTCTTCTAGAGGTGTGGTGTGTATGGAACAAAATCTGCAAACACAGAAAGGGTGTGTGCAGGAGTTAGTATGCGCGCTGAAAAACTTATCAAACCTATCTCGTTTGAGCACCATACCCCTCTTAGCAACCGCTCTTCCTCTTCTTCCTGTAGATATATACATACAGTTGATGACCATGATCATTACTCCAGTAGAAGAAGCCATATAAGTTAGACAATGTTGATCATGTGCTAGTCAAAGAAACAGCAACGTGCAGAGCCACACCAAACTTGCAATGAGCACATGAACAGAAGAGTCGGTGGAACATCAACAACAACACCGATTGGTATCCGGCAACACCGTGGTCTTACATTGTTGGATCTCCTCTGTTGATACAACACGTCAGAGATTATGATGTACACTGGCATGGCAACAATAAGGTGGACAAGGCTTGGTTCCGTTTGTGGGCCTTGGTGTGCTTTTGTTCTTTGGACTTTTGTCCAGAATAATAACCTTTTGTCAAAGAGCTGTTCTTATCGCCCTGCTCTTTACCCTGTGTACCAGCATTTGTATACTTCTGCTATAACTTCATGTGGTGCACAGGAACAAAAGTACACCAAGGCCCATAAACGGAACCAAGTAGTTTGTAGAGCTCAGCTTTATCGTTGTCAGAAGCTAGAATAGTACCTTTGTTGATTGAGTTGATCAAGTTTTTTTAGTTGATATGACCAAACATAATCGTCTTGACTATCTTGATCCCTCACTCCACCTGACTGCCTCACTCCACCTGACTGCATATTACAAGGTGAAGCTTAAAGCGGTGAAACAGGACCTTTCTGAGGCAAGCAGCCTTCCGATTTTGGATGATCATGTATCCTGGACGATGAACTTCAGGGTGATACAAATGCGTTTATTGGAATGGGTCTTCCTGAGTCACAATCCTTGGTGATGTTAAAGTCGCTGTTGGTACGCTGACGCACTAAGAAGAGACCGAGAAGCTTTGAAGATCCCGAAGTGGCGTTCAAAAGTTTCTGCTTTCTTCAAAACATAAACTCACTCGATTGGATCCTTTTGCTGTTGCTATTCATTAAGTTTGCAATTGAGCAGCAATTGAACTCCACAAAATGTTTTGGTTGAAGCGGGTGTTTCCTCCACTAACTTTATTTGATGTCTCAACTCAGCCAGATGGTGAAATACACCTCTCCCAGATGCTTTTTCGCACGCGAGTTCAAATCCCACTTTTAGGATCCAAAAGGTGCCCTTCACCTCTACGACTTTTCTTTTAACTGCAAGTGGCTGATGTCTCACAGCTGCTTTTTAAGGACTTGTTACTACTGCAGGATCGTTACAAATAGCGGTGAAGAAGAAATTCTGAAATATATTTTGTTGCGAGATCAGTTCGTGGTTTTTTTTTTCATAGAATACCTTTTTCCATTACTTCTTTATATAGTATATATCTTTACTTATAAATCCATGTCTGGTTATGGTATCCAGTACAGGGGTTTGTTTAAAAAACGGTTAAAAATTGATGAGGTTAGTCATCCAAAAACTTAGAAAAATTGAGCGCTAGATCCGAAGATTGATGCTCTGGTTTGTTGTCGTCACCTTAATATGATGACGAAGATAGTTGTCATTCAGGTTCAGCACTACATTTCCTGTTTCGTTTGCTAAATCTGTCACTCTTTGGTAGAGTGTTCTGACGGATTGAATGTAAGGTTCTTTTTGCTTATTTCCCGCGGTACCAGGGCTCTGGGGTATTTCATTTGAGACATTCTCATTGGTGGTGGTCTTGAGTTGATAAGTTGCCATAATTTCTGTGCCGTTTGGCATTCGAAGAATACGTGCCTGATCTGTTTTATAAGAAGGAGATTTTCTGTATATTTACTGGTTTTTTCATAAGTTACTTCATTCGGATGGATTCAACTTATTTGATAGATTTAGTAATATAGAGAAATAATGGAGAAAAGATATTCTATGAAAAAAAAATAGTAAGAACAAAAAACTCATGGTATCATTTCCTCAGTATATTACAACAGATCTGGGGATCAGTCTGTAAATTTTCAAAATTAGTGGAATCTTCACGAACTTTTTTTGTTGTAAAAAGTGTAATTAGGCCATCATATTCTTTTAGATTTCATATATTGAAACCAAAATTGTTTCGCTATCTCCTTACTCAAAATAGAGTATCAGCATCTAAGCTTTAGAAAATGAAAGCGCCTAAGCTTCAAAAACAGCGATTGATACGTAAGTTTGAGAAAGGTAATCTACCACCACAAATTTTCAGTCCCAAGCTGAAAGCTACGCTACAATTACAATGCGCCACTCGGCAAAAATGTACACTAGCCACAAATATAATAACCAAAGAAATAAGCAAAACGGTTACTATGGCACGATGCCATTCTAATATGAATGCCAATCAAAAATCGGGTGAAACTCCCATCAAAACAACAAAACAAATTTAAAGAACAAACACAAGTAGCTCAGTTTTGTCCCCTTCCAAATCTTGTAGGATAAGAGGCTACACAAATGAAAAGAGAAAACGCGAAAAATACGTAAAGTATCCATTACATAAGATAAGTACACTAGCCACAAATATATTCATTGGAAAGAAAAAAGATTCCCCCCGTGACTACCCGGAGTGAGAAAAAACCTATCATGTCAAAACGAAAAATTCAGATTTAAAACACTTTTTCCAAACGCTAAAATGAACCCCTTGCCGACATCCCACCAACTTCAAATTACATTCATAGGAAAATTCAATAGCAGAAGTTCCTGCCGTAGCCTAAATAATCTTCCAAAAAACTCATTGAAGCACTTTCAGCAGCCTTTGAAGTCAAAAGC
>JAJLWO010000096.1:0-51783 GCA_030570775.1 Ogataea pignaliae | reverse complement strand
CCCCACGGTCATCCCGCAGTACCCACCACCACAATGACAATGGGCCGGACTTACATTACAAGTGCTCTTTGCTCGCTCGTACACGCACACTCACACTCTCTCTCGTATACACTCAGAGCGAGACAAAAATTGAACCACTTTGACTGTTTTTGATTCAATTCATTCATTCTAGCTATGGATTGTTGGGCAGTTTGTCAGTCAGTCAGTCAGTCATTCAATGGAGAAGTATTCGTATATTTTTCGGTTAGACTGGTACCATTGATTCAAATGTGTTGGATTCTATTTGAAGATTGTAAGAGACAGACGCTTGCCTCGAAGAACGTATTTCCACATTTCTCACTAATTCCAGCATTGAACAAACGGATTTTCTATCAATGCAAGTTGGATTAAGGAGCTACTTGGATTTAGAGTCTAAACCTGTCGTCGTCCCAAAGTAGCAAGCACCCTTACAGGTAGTTAGTCTGTTGACCCGCTCAAACTGTGTATTTCAAGCCTAGTGCACTTCCAAATTGAGCACGTGATAAAAAGTTGTTGAGCCGCACTCTCCCCAATTGGGACTTTAGTTGTCCATTTCATTACGTTCCAAGAGGACCTTTCGATTGCTCTTTTCAGACATATAAATGTTCAGAGATGTTTCCTTTGTGGGGTAAACCATTGCTCTGTTTTATTCCTGTGGGCCATCCGACTGAACCTTAAATACTTTGTGCCAAGTCGTTTGAGTTTCTTGGGGGGTTGAACATTCTGTGCTTGTGTTGGATTGGAGAGAGACTCGGTTAAGACTTGCCATACATATATTCTTGACGTTAATCTCCCAAACCTTGGCGGCAAGCGAACATTCAAAAACCATTAGGACTTAGCAATTAGCACTATTTTCTAATTCCTTCCATAATTTGTAATTAGGTCCATCACCAACCGATTGCAGAAGTGCCTTCACTTTGACATAGGGTAGGTGTAGATTGCCAATTTGACATCCTTATTCACTCACAATAATGATGTGGCCCCTCCTCCCGTGCGTGGTGTGGGGCAAACATTAAAAATAACAACCAGAAATAATTCAACCCGTAGAGACGTTATAATCACATGCCATCTGAAGCCAACCCCTTTCTAATTAACTGTTTCTCGGACTAAATGCCAGATTTCCAGGCCGACGTATTCCCGTCAACAATATTTAGTTTGTCCTCAATGGACAAAAGGGGAACCAAACCAGACCAAATTAGACAGAACACAACAAAACAAAAGTATCTGTATGACTGTACAATAGTAAAGTAGTAAAAGTAAACCAAGCATTGATTCTCTCCCCAATGAGGATGAAGTCAAGATCAGTTATAACATCACCAACTGATTTACAGGGCTGATCACATGGCCTATATGAAAATTAAAGAAGCACCGTTAATTATTGCACTTGGTACTTATTCCAATCCGTTTTACTGCTCAGTTTCTCTCAATTGCAAACATTGACTTCAAGTATAGGTAAAGACAACAACTCTTCATCAGCTTTTCATACCCCTTTTTATCACCCAAATGGATACCGCAAGGTGAAAAATTAGTAATTAATTACGTAATACAATTGTATCTTACCAAATCGCCGCTATACTAACTAACACAGACGCACGCACCTCCATGACTACATTTTGCCATCCTAGACATCGAAAGCCTGCAATCTATACTTCAAACACAGTTAGTCGATCAGATCTTCAATTGCACAATTGATCTCAATTCCACTCAGCAATCGAACTAAGTCAGCAGCTCAGCAAACGAATTGGTCAACCATCCACACACAAATTAGATATGTTTTTAACTAGAAGTGAATACGACCGTGGAGTTTCAACGTTTTCCCCAGAGGGACGTCTTTTCCAAGTTGAATATTCCCTAGAGGCAATCAAACTAGGTTCAACGGCAATAGGAATATGTACAAGTGAAGGAGTCATACTAGGAGTTGAAAAAAGAGTCACCTCGACCCTATTGGAATCCGACAGCATTGAAAAGATACTGGAGGTGGATAAACATATTGGATGTGCCATGTCTGGCCTAACGGCAGATGCAAGATCCATGATCGATCATGCCAGAGTTACCTCTGTACAACATGATTTATACTATCATGAACCAATTGGTGTTGAATCGTTAACTCAATCGGTGTGTGATTTGGCATTGAGATTCGGTGAAGGTGCTTCCGGTGAGAAGAGACTCATGTCTAGACCTTTTGGTGTTGCTTTGTTGATTGCTGGATTTGACGAGGATAAAGGTCCTCAGTTGTACCATGCTGAACCTTCCGGTACATTCTACAGGTATGATGCAAAGGCGATCGGATCAGGATCTGAAGGTGCACAGGCTGAACTTCAAAACGAATATCATAAATCGTTGACTTTGAAAGATGCCGAACTGTTAGCTTTGAAAGTGTTAAAGCAAGTCATGGAGGAGAAGCTGGATTCAAATAATGCCCAGTTGGCTAGTGTGACCAAGGATAAAGGCTTTAGAGTTTATGAGGATGATGAAATTGCACAGGTGATTGCAACTTTGAAAGAGCAAGAACAGGAGGCTACATAATAACTTTGCAATGTTGTAGATTACGATAGTTGCCACCGCATAGATTTGGGTTGTATATATATTCTATATATGTCATTAATACCGAATTTTGTCAGGTTTATTTTAATCTTTTTTAATTTTTGGTCGTTCGTCATCAAAGTGTGATTGGAGGGAAAGCGTGTCGGTGTTGGTGTTGGTTCGTTTATTTATGTGACTTATTTTCACGACTGTTGCATCATGTCAATGTATTGCGAGTACTCTGGGAAATCTTTTAGCTTTGTAATGACTGTCTTTTCCAACTTTGACGCATTCTTGTAAAAAGTTGTGTTTTCACCGTTATACTGCTTACAATTGTTGAATATCAACTTGCAATCGTAGATGAAATCATCAAAACTCTCATAAGCATCATTTTCCAACTTGACCTCCATCGTACTCAAATCCATTGGCTCCTTGATAACCTCGTAATAATCAGGAACTTCTTCCCTGTTGACAGGCTGCAAGAATGGCCAATTGGAAGGATGGTTCTGCATCTCCGTTAGGATCGTCAACATAACGACATGATGTGGACCTCTCTTTGGCTTTTGTGCCAATTCATCCATCTCCTCCGTCCACATTGCTTCTTTGACACCGGGTATATCTATTGGATTTATAGGTTTGAAGTTTGTCTTTTGGAATTGCTTCAATCCAGGGCGAACAACGTGCGATTGACTTATCGTTCTTATCTTTCTCAATATGGCTGCTTTTTGCAACGTTAGAATCTTTGGGCTGTCCAAGTATCTAATCCTTGGTAACATTGAACATTGCATCAGCGTACCACCTTCGTAATCTTTGATGTAACCCATCCACACTTTCTTCGGCAACGAAATGTCCTTTGTGAATCCTTGCTTCTTGAAGTATCCTATGGCATAGTTATCGGCATACGTGAGAAAATAGTTTATCTTGGTGTTTGTTCTAACCCAGTCTTTCAAGTGGTTCATCAAATGGGCACCATAACCTCTAACCTGTTCGGTTGAAGATATAGCACAGAAGACAATCTCTGCAAACTCGTGGCTTTCAAATGGACGAATAGTTATACCACCAACAACAGTCAAATATGGCTTTCTAACAACTGCAACGGATACGTGTGATCGATCGTAGACCAACCTGGCAATGTACGCTTTAGGCATCTCAGGAAGTTGTTTTTGGAAAATATTTTTCAAACCTGTCAATACAATCATGCTCTCCTTTGAATTGTCATTATTTACCACGCGAAACTCAATCTTTCCCTCTCGTTCTTCAATAACGGACGGCCTCTCCTTGTATGTGTACGGATGACCATCAAACTCAAAAGTGACGATACGTTTGAGTTCTTCTTCGTCAACTTTATCATCCTCATCGTCTTCTTCTGCTTCCTCTTTTCCTTCCTCTTCTTCTTCTTCTTCGTCTTTTTCTCCCTCACCTTCTTCCTTTGATTCTCTATATGGTTTCTCTTGTGATTCTTCTGCATCATCGTCTTTCTTCTTCATCTTGCTGTTCTTAGGCTTGGATCTTCTGTTTGTCGTTATGTCGTTATCGTCATCGATGTGCGCAACCGACACGTCTGTCTTGCTTGGTTCATCCACCTCGCTCGATGCTGGCTCTTGCTCATCGTTCTTGCCATCAAGTAGGTGTTCTTCGCCTTTGTCCTCTTCCTCTTCCTGGCCTTCTTCCTGTTTGATCTTGGCCTTTTTCAGTTCTGGTTTGCCATTGGATTCAACGGATTCGTCTTCTTTGTTCAGTTGGGAGAGCTTTCTTTTCTTATCCTCCGTCATGCTTGCTGTGAAGTTCAATCAAGAGTATGAGTCTGGTGGCTGCTCAATTGAAATACGACAGCTGTATATTTTTTAAGAATGTAATGCCAAGTCAAAGTCCAGCCCAGTGGCTTTCTCCTGTTTGGAAGGGATGATCCAGATCTAATTCAGCTCTGTTTGTTTATGTGATGTCAAGAAAAGAGAGATGGAGATCGATAGCCACACACACTCATCGACGCTTTTTGTTCTTCGAGGTTGAAATGGTATCGTCGATCGACTGCACAAGTAATCGGTGCACGGGTGTACGTATTAGATACCAAAAGGAGGAGAAGTCTGAAACCAAACCATTAGATCAGAATAATATTCAACCACCAGACTCCAGCTGGAAACTTTTACACAAATTCCAATTAATAACTAACAAACCACATATTTATGCCATGCCTGAGGATCCACATTGATCCATCCAGTACTCCATTCTTTCAACCAACGCCTCACCTGCTCTGTCTAACAACAGCGTTAGTGGGAGACTTGATGCATTCTGTTTGAAAAACTCCATGTATGTATCCAGCGTGAGAATGTTGGAATTGATCTTCGAAACGCCAAGTGAAATATTTTTTTTAATCAGTTCGGGAGTGAAACCATTGGTACCATGTAGACAAACCTTGATTCCCTTTGGTTTGACATATTTATCCAACTTTTCCAAGATGTCCCATCTTAGCATACCTTCTGCACCACCGTCGGGATAATCTCCATGGATGTTTCCAAATGCCGGTGCAATAATGTCAATTCCAGTGGCAATGTAATCATCTGCATCCTCAGGGGTTGTCAAGATACCTTCCAAATCTGTGGTATCACTAACCCCATCCTCACCACCTTCAATTCTACCCGGTTCTGCCTCAGTTGCAACATGATGCACGTTACAATATTCTACCAATTTTTCAGTCAACCTAAGATTCTCCTGCTTTTCATAGTGGGACATGTCAATCATGATGGAGTCGAAGGGTAAACTTTTGGCCGCGTACCTAATCAGATCGGCATCCTGTGCATGATCCAGGTGTAGAGAGATTGGAACGGATGCCTTTTTAATTGCCGAGTAGATCGCACGTACCAACTCTCCGTTCGTTGATGTTATTGCCCATGGAAATAGTAGGATCATTAGAGGTGAGTGCTTGTTCTCTGCTGCATTGATCATTGCGAGGGCTTGATCTAGAGTGTATGCCACTGCTGCCAGGACTCCATATCCGTTCTTCTCTGCGTCAGCAAGAATGCTGAGTGATGTGTTGTTTTGCTTCCATTCTTGAGATGTGGGCATTTTAATTGAAATAGTGATAGTTTTATTTTTTTTATCTTACTTTATTTGTTGTATTCATTGCCGAGTGATAGATTGTATATTGTAATGTGGAGTGGTATAGTTGTAGTGAGTCTCTCTCCTGTTTGTTTGTTTGTTTCCCCACCGTCTGGAGCAAACTGCACAGCCCGAGCACCGTTGACTCTGGGCGGGCAGCAGAGTGAGCCGCACAGCACAGCCAGTACTCTGTTCAATTTCCCACCTTAAAATTTTCCTATAAATATTTTATTTTTTATCTCAAAAAGAGGTGACTCCTCCTGCCAATGGGTGAGTGAGTGCCAGTGACTGACTGGACCTTGACTACAACCAATCTTGTCTTTTGTTTTGTACCTAACCACATCGATCTACAAATTGTTCTTCCGTCTTGTTGCTCCAATCCTGATCTAAAGCAATACAGTACTACAACTCTGCTATTGCCAGACATTCAATCAGCTAAATACCATCTCCTGTTTATCTGAACTTCCTATCAATTAATCTTTTCGATTTGCATCTTTGACTAGTTGCAGATACAAAAAGAAGAAGAAGAAGAAGTAATCAGATTTACCATCTTACCTTTTCAATCATGGCTTCAGGTAAAATGCTAGCCTTTCCTGGCCCTCAGGCTCTATCAAATTTTAGAATTGCCAACTTGACCAACGACATCAATAGATTAGTCAATTCTTCCGTTGTCACCTCTGTCAAGTCCTGCCAAATACATTATATCCACTACAAGCATCAATTGAGCAAAGAGGTTCTATCAAAGTTGGAACTTTTGCTACAGTACGATGATGCACTTGACCTATCAGACTCCCTCAACAAGGAATTGTTCGAGCTTGCCAAACTTTCAGGTGACGATTCCAATTCTACTACTTTGTTGTCCCAAGGCTTGAAAGCTGACACCTATCTCATTAGAATCTTACCAAGACCAGGTACCATCTCTCCTTGGTCATCCAAAGCAACAAACATTGTTGATGTTTGTGGTTTAGGTACAGACGTTGATAGGGTTGAAAGAGGTATGGCTGTCCTACTAGAAGTTAGACCAGGATTCCCAATCATGCAATACTTTGTCAGTGACAACTACGCCTCGTTGAGTTCCATCTACGACAGAATGACCCAGTCTTTATACATCAACGAACACGTTCCAAAGTATGACGATCTATTTGAAGATCATGAGCCAAAACCATTGGTACATGTCGATGTCATCTCATCGAAGGACAATTTGATCAAAGCTAACAAAGAACTAGGCCTAGCATTGGACGATGGTGAGATCAAATATTTGATCGAAGCATTCAAAGATACACTAGGTAGAAATCCAACAGATGTGGAACTTTTCATGTTTGCCCAAGTCAACTCTGAACATTGCAGACACAAGATTTTCAATGCAAACTGGAAGATTGATGGTGAATCAAAAGATATGTCACTCTTCCAAATGATCAGAAACACGCATAAGTTGAACCCTAAATATACCATCAGTGCATACAGTGACAACGCTGCCATCTTTCAAGGCTCAGAAGCTTACTTCTTTGCTCCAGATGCCAAGAACTCCAACAAGTGGTCATCAAAGAAAGAAACCGTCCATACATTAATCAAAGTTGAAACACACAACCATCCAACAGCAGTGTCTCCATTCCCCGGTGCAGCAACCGGTTCAGGTGGTGAGATTAGAGATGAAGGTGCCGTTGGAAGAGGTTCCAAATCCAAGTGTGGTCTTTCCGGTTTCTCAGTCTCTGACTTACACATCCCAGACCTAAGACAACCATGGGAATTAGAAGTTGGTAAGCCTTCACACATTGCATCTCCATTGGACATCATGGTTGAGGCCCCACTAGGCTCCGCAGCATTCAACAACGAGTTTGGTAGACCCTGCATCACTGGATACTTCAGAACCCTAACTACAACAGTGATCAACCAAGATAAAAAGCAAGAAATTAGAGGTTTCCACAAGCCAATCATGCTCGCTGGTGGTATGGGTGCCGTCAGACCACAACTTGCCCTCAAATCAGACCTTAAGATCACTCCAGGTTCAGCAATTATTGTTCTTGGTGGACAATCAATGCTAATTGGTCTAGGTGGTGGTGCTGCCTCATCAATTGCATCAGGTGAAGGTTCTGCAGATTTGGATTTTGCCTCTGTGCAAAGAGGAAACCCAGAGATGCAAAGAAGAGCACAACAGGTCATTGATGCATGTAATGCCTTTGGTTTAGACTCTCCTATTCAATGTATCCATGATGTTGGTGCTGGTGGGTTGTCCAATGCCTTACCTGAGTTAGTCCATGACAATGACTTGGGTGCAAAGTTTGAACTAAGGGATATTCTATCGCTTGAACCAGGTATGTCTCCGATGGAGATTTGGTGTAACGAATCCCAAGAGAGATACGTCCTTGGTGTTTCGCAGAGTAACTTGGATCAGTTCAAGGAGATCTGTGCCAGGGAGAGATGTCCATTTGCCGTTGTTGGTGTTGCAACAAGTGAGCAAAGATTGGTTTTAACCGATAGATTGTTAGGTTCAACACCAATTGATTTAGACATGAGCGTCTTGTTCGGAAAGGCTCCAAAGATGTCAAGACAGGACTTTTCCAAACCACTTTTGTTGGATCCAGTCAGCATTGCACCAGAAGTTTCTGTTGAGGGTGCACTCTCTAGAGTGCTACAACTACCTTCTGTCGGTTCCAAATCATTCCTAATCACAATTGCCGATAGATCTGTCACTGGTTTGATCGATAGAGACCAATTTGTTGGTCCATGGCAAGTCCCAGTTGCTGATGTTGGTGTCACCTGCACATCGCTTGGTCCTGAATTGATCAAGACAGGTGAGGCAATGGCAATGGGTGAAAAACCAACATTGGCATTAATCTCACCTGGTGCATCCGCAAAGATGTGTGTTGCCGAATCATTGTTGAACCTATTTGCTGCCGATGTCAAGGCCTTGGATTCGATCAAACTGAGTGCCAACTGGATGGCTCCTGCTACCCAAGCTGGTGAAGGTTCTTGCCTGTACGAGGCCGTTAAGGCCATCGGTCTTGAGCTATGTCCTGAATTGGGTGTTTCGATTCCAGTCGGTAAGGATTCCATGTCGATGAAGATGTCATGGGATGATAAGGAAGTTGTTGCACCAATGTCATTAGTCATCACTGCCTTTGCAGGTGTTAAAGACACTTCTAACACTTGGACTCCAGTGTTGCAAAATGAAGAAGATACAGTTCTTGTTCTTGTTGATCTTGCCGCCAAATGTAAGACAAAATCGTTGGGTGGTTCTGCATTGGCTCAGGTGTATAACCAAGTTGGTAACACTTGTCCAACCGTTCATGATTCAACCATTCTAAAGGGATTCTTGAATGCCATTTCTCAATTGCACAAATCCTTAAACGTTTTGGCATACCATGATAGATCAGATGGTGGTGTGATCGTTACCCTTTTGGAAATGGCCTTTGCCGGTAGATCAGGCTTATCCGTTCAATTGGCAACTGCCAATGACGAGGATCCATTCACCGCTCTTTTCAATGAAGAGTTGGGATCTGTGTTCCAGATCAAGAAATCAGACTATGCAGAATTTGTCACTATTCTATCCTCAAATGGTGTTTCTGAAGAGTACATTTCTGTTGTTGCTGAGCCGGTCTTTAACCAGGAGCAACAACAAATCACAGTCTCTGTTAATGGTTCTTCTGTGCTGAACAGCTCAAGAGGGGAACTACAACAGACTTGGTCATTGACTTCGTACCACATGCAAAAGTTAAGGGATAACCCAATTGCTGCCGATCAGGAATTCCAATCTATTCTCGACAACCAAGATCCAGGTTTGACTTACAAGCTAACCTTTGACCCTCTAGAACCAATTACAACTGATATTGACTCCACGATAAGACCAAAGGTTGCCATCTTGAGAGAGCAGGGTGTCAATGGTCAACAAGAGATGGCCTGGAGTTTCCAACAGGCTGGATTTGACTCAGTCGATGTCCACATGAGTGATATCATTTCGGGCAGGGTGACACTGGATGACTTTGTTGGTATTGCGGCCTGTGGTGGATTCTCCTATGGTGATGTGTTGGGTGCTGGTAATGGTTGGGCCACATCTGTTCTATACAATGAAAGGGCCAGATCCGAATTTACCAGATTCTTCCAAGAAAGAACAGACACTTTTGCATTTGGTGCTTGTAATGGTTGTCAGTTCCTATCCAAGATCAGATCTTTGATTCCAGGAACTGAAAACTGGCCATCGTTTGAGAGAAACAAGAGTGAACAGTACGAGGCTAGAGTGTGTACCTTGGAGATCATCGAGGAGAATGTCGAAACTCCATTGATTTTCCTTGATGGTATGAGAGGTTCAAAGTTACCTATTGCTGTTGCACATGGCGAAGGTAGAGCAATGTTCGGCAAGGATGATGGCAAACTTGATGGGTTTGTCTCCCAGGGACTAGTTGCTGCCAGATACGTTGATAATTATGGTTTGCCAACTGAGAAGTATCCATTCAATCCAAACGGTTCTCCAAATGGTATTACTGGTATCAGAACCCCTAATGGTAGAGTGTTGGCCATGATGCCTCACCCTGAAAGAGTCACTAGATTGGAATCCAACTCGTACTATCCTGCTGAGATGAAGGATTCTTATGATGGATATGGTCCTTGGATAAGGATATTCAGAAACGCAAGAAAGTGGGTTGCCGAGAACCAAGCTTAAAGTTTGAGAACCAAGCTTAAAGTTTGTCTTTTACTATAGATTTCCTTCCCCAATTTGTTGTTCATTTGTGCTGTTTTTTTCATCCATTTATCCCGCTTTTAATATGATTTTAATTCTATTTTACCAAAATCGCTTGTGTTTCTTTCTAGTATGGTGCTAGTTATATATTGTACACGGTTTTATACACATTTAAACCTTGGACAACGCAATCAGCGTCCCATCTTCAACTCTGCTTCCTAAAGGAACGTTTAAATATCCATCAAACATATCCTTAGGACTACTAACTCCTTCAAGAGCCTCATCATCTTCACTTTCAAGAGCAACCTTCAAATCCCTCCATTTGGAAACAACAAGGAGTATCCTCTTTATTGTTTTACTCTTCTTGGGTTCACCATCAAGAGCAACCGGTTTCCATTCCTGTAAAGCACCAGTAACCTCATCCATGCTAGTACCATTATTGTAGAAGTACTCTCCACTGTTGACGTAGATGGAACTGTCGTATCCTTCAGGATAGGAACAATGGGTGAAGAGTGAGATGAAACTCTTTGAGATTCTAACGTGATATCCAAAGGTAGATTTGGCTCCGATTAAACCGTATGCTTCCAATGGTGACACTATCTCTTTTGTCTTTAAGTTCACTGTAACTCTAACGTTTGTTGGAACGTCATTTATCAACTCTAGCAGTTTTTCTGAACCAACGTTGACGAATTTGGTAGTATTTAGATTCTTCATCTTTTTCACCTTTCCAGATGCTGTCTTTTCTCTCTTTTGTTGTTTTTTAGCAATTGTGAGGCCTTCTTTGTAGTTGTCGTATAGTCTGTTGTTCTGCATGAATGGTAACGTTGATATCTTTGGAAGCTTTTTGGCATATTCAAAGTTCTTTAGCATTTCCTTTTTGAATGTTGATTTCACCAAGTATGGTGGAGTGACGAAGAATTGAAGAAGTGTTGCAAGTAACATCGAGTCCTTGCTGTAGGCTGGAGCTTTGATCGTCTTCTTCTCCTTTGGAGAAGGAACCTTAGCATTGACATGCTGTTTGGAATTATCCTCATCATCATCATCAAAGTTGAACTTCTTTTTCGTTGCTGTTTCTTCACGGTAGCTTGTTCTATTGTAATCTAATTGTTTCTCCGGATCAGTCCGTTCAGGTTCCACCTGTAGTATGGCAATTTCACCAACGTTGTATATGCATGCTGCTTTTGCTATTTGATATGCCACATGTGTCACTTGTTCCAAGTTTCTACAGTTGGATCTTGAGATACATGTTGAAGGAATACAGATGGTGTATTGGATCTTTGGCTGTCGCCTGTTCGGCTTAGCAGTCTCTATTTTAACTGGAGTTGCATCTTCTGACATTTTGTTATTTTCCATAGTGATATCTTGTTTCAGCTTTACGTCACGTCAGACCAGAATTGCGATGAGTGGTATAGGTAGATTCTGATTCATTTGATACTTTTCACTTCTCTCGAATGGGTTTGCTTCTATTTGGCTAAAATTTTTCAAACATATCACAGCCTTGTTTCTGTTTTCTTTATTAGTTTAATCAGATTGTGGCTGGTGTAGTTACAGCTGTGGCGTAGCTAAATGAGGTTGTGTTCTTATCGGGGAGAAGGCTTGTGTCACCTTCACCTACAACAGATCAGTTGCTACTTACTTGTACTTCATCATCATTACCTATACCTGATTGTACATGAACAAAACCAGATTTTAACCTATAGGATAGTCAATTGACCTCATTACGTACCAGGATAGCACCAAGAAAATGGTTTTGGTTGCAGCAGGTCAGCTATGTGCATCTTCATGCCTGAAGGAGAACGCACTCAAGGCCGTCAACTTAATCGCAAAGGCTTCAGCTCTCAAATGCAAGGTTTTATTCTTACCAGAGGCATCCGACTACATTGCCAAAAATGCACAACATTCCAAGCAACTCGTTAAACCAGTTCAAGACTCTCTGTTTGTGCTATCCATCCAACAGAAACTTAAAGAACTGCACGAATTGGGTGCTTCGTTATGCGTCTCAGTTGGTATTCATGAACCTTCAACCACTTCTGATAGGGTTCGTAACACACTGATTTGGATCAACGAGCAAGGAGACATTGAACATCGCTATCAGAAGATTCATCTGTTCAATGTTGATATTAAGGATGGTCCGATCTTGAAAGAATCCCAATCCGTCGAACCAGGTAACACCATACTCAAACCATTCCCAACGGCAATAGGTAACGTTGGGTTAGGAATCTGTTACGATCTAAGATTCCCCGAGCTGGCATTACGCCTTAGAAGTGAAGGTGCTCAAGTTTTGACTTATCCATCGGCATGGACGATGAAGACAGGGCCTCAGTTCCAAATCTTGGCACAGTCAACGGCCATCTTCACCCAGTGCTACGTTATAATGCCTGCTCAAAAGGGAAAGCATAAGACCCAAAGTGATGAAGAGATTATTAAGGATGGATTAATGTTGAACAGAGAGTCATTTGGGCATACTTGTATCGTTGATCCTAGTGGAACGATATTGGCACAGTGTAGTGATATCGATCAGGAGGAAGAGATCTGTATTGCTGATGTTGATCTTGCAAAGTTGGAAGTTACGAGGAAGAATATGCCATTGTGGCAGCAGAGAAGATCCGATGTTTTTGGTTACAAAGTCTGATCTTGTAGTGTTGTTGGATTCTATGTGTACTTTATCGCTGTGAGTCTCTTAGTCTTTTAATCTCTTCCCTTCCCTTTCCCTTCCCTTTCCCTTCCTTTCCCATGCCCCACATGGTGTTTTGACCCCAACACTCAACCAATTGCGCGGTATATAAATACCACCCGGATCGGATGCACAGCCTTACATCACAACCCCAGAAATTGCCGTTCTTTTCCCATTATCAGTATTGCTATAATAGTGGAACAACATCCATTCATAAGGAGAAGAAGAAGAAGCCCGGATTCTTCCCCTTTTACGACTAGAACCATTCTTTTTTCTCTTTATAAGTCAATGTCAATAAATCATTCAATCTTTCCATACTAATATTGAATGTCCATGTTCAAGAGTCTACAGGGAGTGCCCGGTGTCATCACCATATTGTAAGTCTTCCTCACTTCCCCATATATATACATATTTCAAAAGAAGAAACATACTAACTAGCCTATTTGACCTTCATTCCAACAGTCACTCTTCCAAATTCCCATTATCATCAACATTACTTCACAAGTTACAATCAAAAGCAACAGAAAAAGCAATAAAACCATCATCTTCTTCTTCAACATCTAAAAAATCAACCAAAACTTTGCTTAAATCCTTGCTTCTTGGTGGTGACAATCCACCAGAGGGAAAATTCAAATATCAAGTTGATGTCGCATCCAAACTTCCAACTTTAGATCAGTTTAATTTTATCAAGGGAACATTATCGATCCATCCAGATTGTAAAAAGGCATTCAAAGACGCCTTCCCAAAGTTATCATTGGCTAGAGATCGTGCCTCAGAATTGCAAAGTTTGGACGATGGTAGCTTGAAAGAATTGGAAGGTAAAAGTTTGGACGAATTGGCAGATAAGGGCGTCTTTCAACCTCCTTTGGTTGTCGATTGGGATAACAAATTGATTGCTTCGGATGAAAAGACCTTGCAAAAGATCTTGAACAATTACGAAAAGAACGTGGAGGGTATCTGATCAGGAAGGAGGGTGTAATCGATTCTTTTGCTGTTGATCACGTTACATTCTTTTTTATACGTATATATATACATATATTGATATAGCGGTTTAACATCTTCCCATTGCAAGAATAACTGAATGAAAAGCAGTGAACTGGTAACGTTAGATAGCATAAAATCTTGATTGAGACTGGCTCCCCGAATTAGAAGCCAAATGTGAGTACTCGTAAAAAAGATGAAAATCAAACCAAAGGTATATATTACCCAAAACCTAGATAAACAGAGACAGATAAAAAAGGTTGAAACATCAATATCCCATGCGCTTGATAATATAAGTCTGTGCCAAAACACCAAAGGTCATATCCAACCCTTTGTTGATCCAATCAACAACCCATTCACTAGGCTCGACATCCTCATTCGCATCCTCATTTGACCTCTTACCATCCATCCAATTGCACCATCTGAGAGGGAAAGGTTGGGACCTATTCACAATGGTCAAATTATGTGTCGTATCTATCAGAACGGCACTGAATGAAAAAGAACCAGATTGATATTCATCTATCGTAATGATGTCTTTATCTTCAACATCTTCCGATTGACTCACCGATATGGCTAACAACCCAACGTAAATCTTGGTCTTGTTCACCTGCTTACGTTCTTCATCGCTAATCTTGGATTCCAAGGCTTCTTTCTCCTCCTGTAACTTGGTCTCCTTGATGACCGATTCAATGTTTGCATTGATAAGCTTTTCACCATCGGATATCTTCCCAAGGAACAATCCTAGGTTCTTCCTAGCGGTGTTCTTGGCATTAACTGCTGCTGCCGCTTCGTCATCGTCATCATCATTGACGCCAGTGGCGCTAACACCACTCTCAATAACCCTAACGTCAATATCACCATCAACCTGCAACCTCATAACGTTGGCAAAGTTATGCTTGACAAAATATGACAAATCCTTATAATTTTTCAAATCGTGAACAAACCTAATCTCCAAAATCTCATCTTTGGAAACTTCCAAATCCAACTGAATTCTCTCCATGACATTACTCAACTGATTAGAAAATAAAGAAAACCCCTTACCGATACTTTCGATGGATAACTTCCCACCTTGTTTCAAGTCCATCTCGTGCAATTGGTTCTTCTCATCATCGGTTAATTCTCGATCTCCTTCCAAGACACCAGTGATACCAATCTCTTTGAAGGCTCTTTTTAAGTTATCCTCTATACTTTGCTCTTTGGCATGTTTCAGGGCATTCTCGGCCTGCTTTTGAGCAGTTGAGGAGATCGATTGGGCCGTTCCCCAGATCGAGGAAATTTGTGAGGATACTTTAGCCGAGCCTTCTGAAGACCACCAGGATGAGAATGAGGTGATGGGATCATTCACCTGTTGCTGTTGCTGCTGCTGTTTAGGGGATGGTTTGGAAGATGATTCGGATGGGGTTGGTTCGTCCTCTTGAGAAGATTGCGATGGGGTCTCTGTTGATGTTGCTGATGTTGCTGGCACTGCTGGCACTGTAGCAGATGTTGTTGGCGATGGTTTTAACTTTGCCTTTGATTTCTTATCTGTTGCTTCTAACTCATCCAAAAAGTCCAGAATGTCCTCATCTGACTTCTCTGATTTGTTTTGGGAGTTCGCTGGTTTGTTGTTATCGATTGCCCCTGATCTTGAAGGGTCAGAGCCTGAACCGGAACCTGAACCTGAACCTGCTGTCTTACCTTCCTCAGCAGGAAGCGAGTTTAGAAACTCAAACACGTCGTCCTCCTCTGATGGCGTCTTAGGTGGCATTGTCACTACTAGGTACTTCTGGAAATTATATTGCTTGAATGATTTATAGCTGATACTGATCTGTTGTATTTCAATGATGAGTGGTTATGTTTTTGTCGAAGTGTTATCTTGATGGGGTTGTTTGTGTGCGGTTGATGAAACATATCAACACAAGACTTATGCACCCGTGCACCAAAAGTGAATTTTCACTGATATTGAAATCGCACTTTGATTGTTGCTGGTTTGGTTGGACCGTTTAGATGACCTTCATCAGATACTTCAATACATCTAGAATCATTGATCTTCTAAATATCTTAGACAACAGACGGTATCTTTGGAAAGTGTTGTCAGAAGTCACCTTTTAGAATAGTTACACATATATCTCTCGACATGCATCCCATGCTAGACAGAGACAAGTTCATGAGTATGTATCTTATTCTTTAGCTCCAAACTGATAAGGCTCAAGCCATTCTTGTAATCAGTTTTTGCTGCTGATCTGTTTGCTACCCGAAAATATGCACTAACATAATGTTATTTTGTGACACTATTTTAGCTTGTGAGGACTTGATTGATCAACTTGAGGAATGTCACCGGTCTGACTTTTTTGAAAAGGCGTTTGGAAAATGTAATATCATAAAGCAGGATCTAACGAACTGTTTGCACGACGCTAGACTTGCCGCTGATAGAGAGAAGATTCTGGAAAGAAGAAAGAAGACTAAAGAGCTAGAACTGAAGAAGAAACAGCTTGAAGAGGAAGAATATGGGAAAAATGGATACTTGAAGAAGGTGATTGAAAAAGAGTACCAACTGAGGAAGCAAAATGGAGGGAACTAGAATGATATAGGAAGAAAAAAAGGTTAACCATGTTGGATCGGACCAAGACTAGATATAAACCCACTGTCTGGTGTGAACTAAATTTCACTTCACCTGCAAACAATTATCCAGGGGTTACTCGTTCTTACTCGTGCTCATGTATATAAGGTTTGGACTCTTTTCAGTCACACTGGAATTTGTCTTTCTGTGGCACAATTAACAAAAACTTGATATCATCTAAGAGTTTTAATTTAAATATTGAAGAAGAGTGAATGAAGAGGCGAAAAAGTAAGAAAGAAAGATATAGCAGACTAATTAATCTTGGCGTGACTTCAAGTACCTCTTTGTAACTTTATCCTTCGTAATAACATACACAACTGCACCCCAACCAGATAACGCATCTCTATCAGCAGCATTCAACAAAGCCTGAGAGATTGTTTCGAATAAATCGTCAGCTTCCAAATTTGGCTCGTACAAAGCTTCACACATACCATACAACTGATCAGCAGCAGTACCAGAAACAACAAAATCCTTAGCATAATCAATACACCCGATGAAATCAAACCCACAAATGAATGGTTTTTCCGTCTTAGAATTGATACCGGCAACTATAGGACCAACAAACCAAGGACCAAATCTCTTTTCGTATAGACTGGAAGAGACCAAATTCGCCAACGATTCAGGCTCAATCTCACGTTCTTCCCTCATTTTGTACAGGTTTGTCTTCAGCCTGAAATTCTCATACACCGTAGTAACATCCGTGGCTAGACCCGTGAGTCCCATGAACACATGACCCATTTGGAAAACCTTCTCAAAGGTATTAGAAACACCAAGCGATTGACTTCCTAGCCTTAGATCGCACGCTATTGCTACACAGTCTTTGCCCACCATTGCGACGGCAGTACCACCTGTATTATAGAAAGAGGTCCCTCTCATAAGGAAGATGTAACGCACTTGAAAGAATGGAAGTAGGTCGAGCATTACATCAAGTTTGAAAAATGTTGGTGACTGTTGCGTCTATCCTTGTGCTCGATCCATTCTTTTCAAGAGGATGACATTCCATTGAGATTTATGACAGCAAAGTAATGTTAGTAAGCTTGCGATTACATGGAGAGTCGGTGGGACACACTGGACTTCTTTCCAGGGTATCCATTATCCGTGTGATATCCATCCATGCCACACCAGGCACGTCGAGTTGAAAAACTGTCCACTTACCATTCATAGAACTTGGATCAGACATTGCTATATATTCAATTGTTTTTTCTTTTTGAAACTGCTGATGTATGTTGCTTTTGAACTTCAAAGTACTGGATCTAGCTTACCAAATTTGAAACTCTGTTGATATTCTTTTCGAGGTAGATCTTAGGGAGTGAGTGCTCGTTGATCTTGTAATGGTAGTTTGGAAGACGTTTGCCGGAATAACCAATTACTTTCCCCTGATAATATCAATTGCACAACTGTCTGTTTCTGTTTCTGTTTCTGTTTCTTGTAGATTGATTGCCTGAGTCATAGTGGAAAGATAACGGCTGGATGTACTAGTCTGCCAGGCGAGTTTGCCCTTTTGATTCAGATGGGGGTTTCCAGGTTCCAGGCAGAGAGAGCAGGGGAAGAAGGTTCGCCACTGGTTCAAGTGGTGCACGGGTGTGTTTATGTGTACCTATTTTTAAAAAAATGTTACCACGTGATTCCACGAGCTCCTTGGAGTGGTAGCACAAACTTCAACGCTACGATTACACAGATACAACCAATGAATGAACGGGTGTATAATAAAAGAATTAATATATGTTAAGTAAAGAATTATAATAGCAAAAGTGTTGATAGATATGAGAGTAAAAGGAGACTAGTCAAAGGGCTCTCATTAGCAAAATGGTCAATCTTCCTCTTCCACAATTGAGTCGTCTGCCATTGAAGCCAGCTTTTCGGTTCTTAGCTTCAACGCACTTTCTAATACCGTGATATACCTTCTAAATCTCAATTTCTCGTTGTCGAGATAGTTGAGCTTGTTATTGTAATTCAACTTGATTAACCTGATGTTTCGCAAAGTGACTTCCCTCCCATTTGGCCTACCGCTAAACCAGCTTCCCAAACTTGAAGAGGTTGACGAGTTCACTGACAACGAGGAAGAAGAAGATGCAGTTTTAGAATAGATCTCATTCAACTGTTCAAAGAATGAATCCAACTTTTGATGCTCAGAGTATTTGGCCTCCAGCGTATCATAAAACTCGTTCAACTGTTTTAGCTGAGTCAACATTGGAATATCTGAGGGAATGAGTCCATACACCATCGGAACCCATTTAGAAATCTTGTTATTTTGTCTCAGGCTCACCTGTAACTCAGTACTGTTCTTCTTCTCTAATGCTGATAGCATCTTCTTTGACCATCCATAATCTATGGAAGAGATGGCTTCCTCAGGAGGAATTGCTGATGTCCTAGCAGACCAAAAGTTACAAGAGTCGACAAATTCAGCTGCTGTTTCAGACGTTCCAGCAACAAAGAATATCTTTTGGTGATCAGTTTTGTTTCTAATTGACGAATCTCCACCGCTTCCAAAGGGTAAATTCAACACCCAGTAAGTCTCAAAACCGGTCTTTGATGGCACTGTTTCATACGTTGTTTTGAGTATCCTGTATAGCTTCGAATGGGAATCAACTGTTTGGGCCAGACATGAGCATAAATTGAAAGAAGCAACACAGTCGGCAAAATTCCACCAATCACCGTCACCGTTCCCCCTGATGGATACAGATCTGTCCCTAGTAGTAGAATTGAACGAGAAAAGTCTGAGTTCACCCTCTGAAACCACAGTGAACAACGACTGCCATTTCTTATGGTTCTTCTTGTTCCCTAACAAAGAAGACCACATTGATAACGAAGACGATGATGATGATCCGGTATTATCAGAAGATTGCTGCGAAGACCTGTTAAATTGGAAATCTTCAGGGAAGACAACCAGTTGGAGTCCTTCCTTGACCCACGGCGGACCCTGTAACCCTAATTCCAAATCACCTTCTTCTTCGATAATAAATTCATTCACTGATGATTTGTTCAAGATGGAATGATCAGTGTTATCGTTGTACCTTTGAACAACAGCATCACTGGTTACTGAACTGATTGACAATCTTGTGCTGTCCATCGATTTCATCTTCCTCAATCTCTTTTCAGTTAGGATGGCTTTGGCAAACCCATACGATGTATCTTGTTGGTTATTGGGGCTGCCTTTGTTGTTTGTGGATGAGCAGATGGAGTTAGTGTGGTCCACCGAGCTTGAGTAGATCGAGTGTCTATCCGAGAACATCCTTGTTGATGATTGGAACATCGATCTCATTGATGAAACAGATGATCTTTTCGTCAAAACTGGCAATACATTGGAAGTGAATTGATCGTCTGTCAACTTATCTTTGCGATCGCATGCTAGTTTCAACTTTGTTTTTGAAACTTCCTCATAAAATGTCTTCAATGCCGTGGACATCTTGACAATGTCTTTAAATGGAACCTTATTCTGTTGTAGAGCAGCCACTGAATTCTTTACAAACTTTGATTTCGTTATTCTCTTTCTCCTTTCAATTTCTGTTGAATGGATATCGGTGTTTAACAAGATCAAAGAGTAGGAGATCAAATAGACACCGTTAACGTTTCCAAACAATGCCTTGCCATTCTGTATACCGTAGATGAGGAACCAGCTTTCTGCAAAGGAATCTAATATCTTGTCAATAAATTGAGACTCTCCTCTGAAGAATAGTCTCTCACAAAGTAATCTCAACGATTTCAAAAGATCAATGTCCCATCTGAAACAGGCCATATATAGGGATCTGATGATATCAATATCGAGCAATGTCTCATTTGGAGCTCTGAGTCCACCGCCAAGATAGGTAAGATACTCCTGGGTTGGGAACAGCTTGTATGCGGAATGAAACAAGGATTCTGCAATATATTTGAGCTTGGTCAGTTTCTTCAAGGGTAGCCGTATGTCGCCTGGTTGAATCTTGTGCTTCTCCAGTAACAACCTCAATGGTGAACTAGGATTGTTCAACTCAATTTGTAATATGTCCTCTCCGTCATGGTTTGGTTCATCCTCCACCTCACTGAAAATGGTTTTATCAGTGGTAGTATTAGCTGTCACCGGAGTACAGACGTTCTTGTCTCTTGAAGGATGCAAGTGATCTGTCACATTTAGAGCTGGGCTGGTTGCATAAACGGTCGTCCGATCACTGTCGGCGCTGTTTGCAGGGGAATCCAGGGAGTATGTGGTTTGGGAGTTTTCAAAACTGTCTTTGATATCAGTATAGCCGGTGCTTCTTGGTAATGATGTATTCATTGTGACACCCTGTTCCAAGAGCGGTGGGTGCTTATTGATGAAGGCTGCTGCAACCATTGATTGGAATTTTTGATCACTTTCTTTCTCTGTACTGTAACAAATCAAGCATGTAAGCTTGTCAAGTTGGCTCTTCTGAATACCCAAGATGTCGAAAGTTTCTGTAATACTAGATAAGGAAAGAACATGATTCCTTTGTGTTTAGTAGTACTAGTAGTAGTGTTGATCCGATGAGAGAATGTTGCTGCTCCTCCTTTGGAAAGTATTTTTCCTGCATTCAATTAATTTTCCCGATTGGGAAATAATTTGTGGGGCGTCTGGGTGGGTGGTTTCATTCTTTCCACTTGATGGATTGTTTGGTTGGTTGATTAGTTTGTCAAATAAGTGGTAGCTTGATAACTTTCAACGGTATAGGCCAAGGCTAAGGCTAGTTCTCTTTATGTATAGTTTAGTAATCGTTATTAGATAAAATTTGCTAGTATTACAATGATGAGGGTTAACGTATAGGGCATCATCCGTTCACTATGTATGCCTTACGCGTAATCTTCATCGGGACCTACTACGAAACGATGACTCCAAGTAATTGTCAATGATTATTCACTTGTATATATAAACATAGGTATTATAATCTAATAGCAAGGCTCGCTTCCCTTATGGTAATCTGGAGGATTCTAGATCGTCATTTGGAGCCAGAAAGATTACCCTCTTTCAATTTCGATAATGAATTGTATCTTTCGTATATATTGCAGCAATAAAACTTCTTCTCAAAGATCATATGCTACCTAATGCCAATTGTGAATTCCACGGTGCTTCAGGAGGCGATTATATGCAAAGGTTTCATCCCCATTTGTCACAAATGCCTTCGATAGTGTCAGCCAGTTCACACAATCTTACATTCCAGTTGCCATTTGTGTTCACGTAAGAGATTTTTTCCAAGCTTCTCTTTCATCTCGCAAGGTCGACACTCTAGAGCCAACTCTAAACGAGTCCTTTATAAGAAGCAAGTCACATATCGTCCAGGAAAGTAACCAGTCAGTGACTCCTGTATCCCTAAGTGTGGAAACAAGCAAAAAGTATCCCAATGCAAGGAAGACACCAAGTAAGATTCCCACTGCAACTTGAGCCGAATTGTGGTATGAGAAATATAGTCTCGAATATGTGACTCCAACCTGAATTAGCAACAATCCAGAAACACATGCTGCTTTAGTCAAGTTGGTCAATTTTACTGGCCATTGCAGTGAAACCTTTAGAGTCATGTAACACAGCAAAAACGCAACGAATTGAGAATGGGAAGAGGGCATGCCATAAGCCAAAGACCCATCCACTTTGAAGATTTGCCCCTCTATGGGCCTCTCATATTTGACCAATAACTTAATGGTACAGCTAATGACATCGTTTACAACAAGTCCACCAGCTATTATGCAACTCTCCAGCTCCCGTGTAAGAAGAAACCAAGAGAATAGAAACACTAGTACCAGTATTGGAGTTAATGAAAAAACCGAAAGGACCAGACTGAACGAGCTAGTAGGGTCGTAGAGTATGTAGGTGTGATCGAAGGGAACAAGTTCTGGCTTGATTGAAGACATGGCGCTTAATCGTTGAGAGATAAATGACAATGAATTAATAATACTCAATTGACCTGTACCAATGGTGGGATCATCATCATCATCAACATCATCACCAGCAGTCACCACCTCGAGAAAGATCTCCTTAGTTCTTCTTCTTCTTAGTTCACTTTGCCGTCTTCATCAAAATGTCTTAGTTCAAAGGCTGTGTACTTTCTTTTGTACAGCCTCGATATTTGGAAAACTTTCGCGTTGTTTACTCAAGCAAGCACAAACACAAACACCCGACCCACTTTTTCGCCCTTATCAGCCAGACAAAAACCCCAGTAAGGAAGGGCAAAACCATTCATGGCTCTCTTTGCTCAAAGTTGAAGTCGTCAATTGCACGATCTAGTAACTACCTTAAGAGTAGAATTTGATCTTTTGCATAGATCCTAGTATCCAAATTAGCTTTCTCTTAAACCGAATGTCAGAACAGGTTGAGCTTATCAGCCAAGAGGCAGGATCTGCACACTCAAACGTGCATCTTAACATGGTCCCACCAGAAGAAGACGAAGAAGACGAAAACTATTCCAGCGGTCCAATTCCACTTGATCACATTCAAGGAAATGGTATCACTCCTGCAGATATCAAGAAGCTCAGAGAGGCAGGTTTCAACACCGTTGAATCCATCGCATACTCTCCAAAGAAGCAGTTAATTACGGTGAAAGGTATATCAGAGCAGAAAGCGGACAAGCTACTAGCAGAAGCAGCAAAGCTTGTCCCATTGGGCTTCACAACAGCTACTGAGTTTCATCAGAGAAGATCAGAACTGATCTGCCTTGCTACAGGATCCAAACAGTTGGATACCCTCTTAGGAGGAGGTATTGAAACCGGTGCTATTACTGAAGTCTTTGGCGAATTTAGAACTGGTAAGTCCCAGCTTTGTCACACATTGGCAATCACATGCCAACTACCCATCGATCAAGGTGGAGGAGAAGGTAAATGTCTCTACATCGACACAGAGGGAACTTTTAGACCAGTCAGATTGGTTTCAATTGCAAGAAGATTTGGGCTGGATGAAAACTTGGCCCTTGACAACGTTGCTTATGCTAGAGCATACAATGCTGATCATCAGTTGCAACTTCTAACACAGGCAGCATACATGATGACTCAGTCTAGATTCTCCCTATTGATCGTCGATTCCATCATGGCTTTGTACAGAACAGACTATAGTGGAAGAGGAGAACTTAGTGCCAGACAGATGCACGTTGCAAAATTCATGAGGACATTACAGAGACTAGCTGATGAGTTTGGTATTGCAGTACTTATCACAAATCAGGTGGTGGCGCAGGTTGATGCAGGTGCTGTGTATAATCCAGATCCTAAGAAGCCAATTGGTGGTAACATCGTTGCCCACTCTTCAACTACAAGGTTATACTTCAAGAAAAACAGAGGTGCAAATAGAACCTGTAAGATTTACGATAGTCCGTGTTTGGCAGAATCTGAAACTATATTTGCCTTAGGTCAAGGTGGAGTTATAGATCCAACTGATGAGAGCGAGAACAACGAGAATGAGGAATGAGGAGTGACAAATGATCCCATCCCATAGTCTTTCCAGTCCCTAAGCACTTTTTTATTTATCTATATACCCAGTTTTTCTTTGTGCTAAACTCGACGCTAACTCTCATTGCCAAAATATTAAATGGATCTTCGTTGCGATTCCGTAGTGAAAATTTCCTCACTCCCAAAAAAGAAAGATTAATAACATTACAAAAAAATACATTAGCATGAACAGACAAACAGATAATATTATTCATTACTTTTTATGAGTACAGGCAATCAAAGCTATTCTCAGGAATGGCAAGACAGCACAATCCATGCAACCTAAAATTCAGGAGCCATGTTGATGTCAAACCAACCCAAAAAGTCATCACCATTTTCCATCCAATTGGCACCACCTTGCTGTTGAAAGATCGAATCGATGAATGTGCTGTTCAAAATATCAGAGTTGCTATTGTTGGTATTGGCAGGTGATTGATTGTTCGAATTTGAACCAGAGTTAGAATTCCCCGTTGTTGTTGATGGAGAATACGAAGTGGCATTGCCATTACCTGTATTAGACGATTGTGCTGGTTGGATCAGTTGCCGTTGTTGAATGTTGTTCGTGGATGATGCAGGCCCCTTGGAGACGGAGGATGGGAACAATGGCGGTGGGATCAATCCGTTCACACCTGCTGCTATAGATGTCGTTGATTGTGCAAACAATGGCTGTTGCTGGTTCGGTGGTTGTTGGAAGGTAGTTGGTTGGGCAGTCGATGGAGTGGCCGCTATACTCTTTCTCTGCCTTGGCTTTGCTGGCTTTTTCTGTCTTGCCCCTTGTGTTTGTGTTTGTTCCTGTTGTTCTGATGGCTGAAGGACCGCAGCAGCTGCTGCTGTCATCTGTGCTACAGCAGGTAACGCTTGTTGCTTCTTTGATTGAGCCTTGGAAGATCTGGATGATTCTTGAACTCTGCTCTGGAGTGCTGCATCAGATTTCAAAGGTAACGAACCAGTAGCGTCAAGCATGGCCAACGGAATACCATTAATCTCTGTTGGATCCGACAATCCTGCAGCTGTTGCCGAAGCCTTGGCATTGGCAACTGCCTGATCCGTTGGAACTAACGTCGTCACTGTTGTACCACTTGGAGTTGTTGTTGTTATGGCAGTAAAATCATCCTTTGTGATTTGATTATAGAAAGGTAGAGGTAAAGGTCTCTTTTTGAGCCTGTTGATGTCCGCTTGAGTTCGCTGTTGGGTTGATGCAGTTGGTGGAGTCGCAGCAGAAACTTTACCCTCTTTCTTGTTCTGTACCTCAACTTGTAATCTTCTTCTTGCCTCATGAATATTCCAAACCAAATCGTAAAATAATGACCCAGTCAAATGAGATCTCATCCTCACTATGATTCCTTCCGGTTCGGTGAACAACTCAGGATTGGTAATGATGACAAAATTTAACTTCTCCAAAACGGTAGCAGTCCTGCTGATATCATTCTCCACATCCTTCCAAGCGGCCAACATGTTCCTGAACAATCTATGAACAGTGACAATTGACTGTCTTGCAGAATCAATGTATTTTGGTAGTAGGTATGGAGTCAAATGCAACCTGAACAGTACAAAAGCAGCTATAGTAACGGAGTGCCTCACGTATATCGGGTACTCTGTTAACTGTCTCATCTCAGTCAATTTGGAAACAATTGTGATTATCCTCGTTGCAGACAAATAGGACTGTGTGACATACTTCGTCTGATCTTCACTTGGTGTCTCAGGCAAGAATGCAAAGCAACAGATCATCAATTGCACGTAGAGGTAGTATATCTCAACGACAATATCATCAATCTGTAACTTGAAGGCCAACCTTTCCAGCTCTCTCTCCAAAATGGACAAAGCACCTGCTCTGTTTTTGGGCTCCATCAATCCATCAGGACTAGTGACGCTCAACCCCATGACACTAACAAGCTTAGCCTGGAATATGGCCAAACTTAGCAAGCATCTGAAATTTTTTGGTAAAGTTTGATCCACCCTTGCACTTTCCAAGAGGAAATCGGTCTGTAACGAAGGAGGTAATCCCAAATTGGAAGACCAAAACTGCTCGGCAAAAAACACAGCAAGCCATGTCCTCGTCCTCCATTTCTCAGCATCTGGTAAGGCAACTTGGGTTCTTGAGAACTCACTGATAAACTTACCCCTATGTAAGCCTAGTTGTAACGATAGATTTTTGGCAAGACCGACAAACCTATACGAGCAATCATCCAGCACTTTCTGATTAGGCAACGGCCACGTCCCTAGGATCAACAATGCTTGAACAATATGGGTTGATCTGGGTGTTCTGATCCAACATGTCTCGATCGCCAACTGTTTGATCAAGGATGCAAGAGAGATATACAGTGAAGGTTCAGGGTCGGAGAGGCATGCCGTTAACATTACTGTCCAAAACAATAGTTGGGATTGTTGGTATAATTCGGCACAGTCGTTTGACACCATTATTGGTAGGTATGGAAGGTAGTGTGTGATGAATCTGTGATGAAGCTCAGTTGCCTCTTCAAGGGTGATCTTCACGCCCCCCAAGTTGAACTCTGTAATTGATGTGTTTTGTAATAGTGGCGACTGGATATTCGTTATTGGTGTCATCCTGACTGAAGTTGTGGCCTGCAAATTGTTCTGCTGTTGCTGCTGTTGCTGCTGTCCATCTGTGTATCTTGTTCCATTTGATGTGCTGTTCTTTGGAGAGTATGAGTTGAAATTATGAGGAGATTCTGCTGTTTTTCTAACGGCGCTTTCTAGTGCTGGTGGTAATGCATCTTTGCTTGCTGTTGAATCGTTCAACAAAGTAATTGAGTCGGACCTTGCCTCTGCTGAGAGTAAGGTAGGGTCTTTCTGAAGATGTGTCTTGGCAACTATTGGAGAGCCACTATTATGGCGTGGAGATTGTAATGACAGTTCGTGGCCCAAAGTAGAGGGGCTTGTTGTTGATTGTAGTACCTGTGATATGAGGCTCTCGTTTCTGGTCAGAAACTCAATCTTTGATCTGAGCTCATCTACATCGTTTCTCAAAGACTGTATTTGGGATCCCTTCTTGGGTCTAAACTGTGGATCAATCTCACACTTCAAATCCATTCGTTCACATCTTGAACAAGCACTGGGAAACCTTTCCGAAGCGTTACATTTGATCTTGTGCTGTCTGCAATGGGTGCAAGAGGTGACTGGCCTATGTCCGGCTGCTCCGTTTGATGAGGACAATAGTGACTGTGAGTTGTTGTCGTTGTCGTTGTCGTTTTCGTTGTCGTCATCATTGATATTATAGTCTTCTTTCTTTTTCTTGTTTTGCTTCTGATCAAACACAGCAGACTTTCTCTTATGGGGATTCGGCTTGATGCTCTTTGGGTTGTTTTTCGAAGCAGTAGCGGAAGTGGTAGCTGAGGTGGTAGGGGTAGACTGAGATGAGGAAGTGGAAAGGGGCTTGCTGTCTTCAGGCTCGATCTTGGGAACTATGTTGGCATTGTTCATACTGATAGGTTGAGGGTTATTTGCAGACATTTGTAAGAATAGGATAGAGAAAGTTGGTTGGTGATTCTCGCTATCTAGACGTAAGTTTTTGACATTGATCGAATGTTGTTGTGAGTTAATTAACCGTGTAACAGGAACAGGATCTTTCACAATATGTGGTCAGAATATGCGGTTTTCACGGGAGAAAAAGGGTTATCGATAATCCAAAATGGCTGAATATGTCCCGGTTTAGTTATGTGTGCAGCTCCACAATGCTTTGTAGTTGATAGCTTTAAATTTCGAAAGATGATCGGAGTGATCTGTTGTAGACAGACAGTACAGTATTCGACAATTTTTTTCTCCTTTATTATAAGGGTACTTTGTTAGCTCTCTGTTGTACGTTTGCGACTGCGTCGGCGTCGGCGACTGCATTTGCGACTGCAACTGTGTGTGCGTCTGCAAGAGCCACTGCAACTGCAGCCAACCAACCAGCCGTGGTGAATATATATATAGATGTTGGGCAACGCAGCTACCATCTCGGCTAGTTACCAGTTGGGTGGGGTTACGGAGATGCTCACCTTGTTGAGTAAGTATTTGGCATAGTAGCCATAATATGTAGTGCAATTACAGTGTCTGGATACGAGCGAGACTACGAAAAGACAGTGATGGCTATTGTAACGGTATTTGTGGTGGCGTTGTTCAAGACTGCGATACCAACGGAGTAATGAGCGACCCGACCCACCAGGCAAAGATTCCGGGGAAGCGCAAAGGAAATATTACCGCATGGCATATATCCCCTGTAAGGCGTTGTGCAATCTTAACCGCGTGGCTACCCTAAGATCTTAGCTCCAAGGCTTGATTACTACACTAATTTTAATTGCTTGATGCTTCGTTAGCTCAACTTTCAATTTCTCGGACCAGGGATTGACAGGGAAATTAAACTATAAAATCGCAAACAAGACCAGTACGCAGAAAGCAGTATACTTCAAACTACTGTCCAAAAGAGACATTGGGGGAAAATCAACACTTTCCTCAGGATACAGAGTCAACCCATACATACGGGTTGCTACATCTCATTGGATTCCAAATCGAATTTTTCATGTTAATAACTTATTTCATAACGAATCCATTGTCCGTGGATATGACTATGCATTCAAAATAAGAAGTAATCAACCATCAATTAAACCTTTGTGTATCTCAAGTATGGTTTAACCTCCTTGAACTCACCAAACTTCTTGGTGGCATCCTCATTGGACACACTTGGTGGGATAATGACGTCCTCACCAACGGTCCAGTTGATAGGAGTAACAACGCCCTTCTTATCTGCCAGTTGCAAGGCATCAACAACTCTTAAAACCTCAGCGGTGTTTCTACCACAAGATGGTGGATAAGTCATAATTAATCTAACCTTCTTTGCAGGATCAATGATGAAGACAGATCTAATGGTTTGCACAACACCACCGCTCAAGTTCTTGAAACCTTCTTCATCAACCATGTCAAACAGATAAGCAACCTCTCTAGACTCGTCTCCAATGATTGGATATCCGAAATCCTGACCACCCAATGAGATATCCTTGATATCTTCAATCCAAGCTTGATGCTTCTCAATTCCTTCTGAAGATAAACCTATCAATTTGACATTTCTGGAGTC
Source organism: Ogataea pignaliae (assembly GCA_030570775.1). Taxonomy (NCBI): domain Eukaryota; kingdom Fungi; phylum Ascomycota; class Pichiomycetes; order Pichiales; family Pichiaceae; genus Ogataea; species Ogataea pignaliae. The sequence goes on along the minus strand of JAJLWO010000096.1, from coordinate 22,748 downwards.
AAATTCTGGCTTCAACTTTGCAAAGGCACCAAGTTCGGTGGTACAGACAGGAGTGAAATCGGCAGGATGGGAGAAAAGTATGGTCCATGAACTACCAATGTACTTGTGGAAGTCAATGTCACCTTTTGTAGTTGGTGCCTTGAAGTTTGGAACGGTGGACCCGATTCTGATTCTAGGCTGAGAAGCAGCGTCAAAAGTGATGAATCTCACTGGAGCAAATGCAAATCTGGATGCTGTTGATCTCAAGCTTAAAAGGTTTCTGGTAAACATGTTTTTGAATGAAATCAATCTGGTAATTGGTTGATAGCAGCTACTCTAAATTGGAAGTACAAGAGATGTTGAATTAGGGTCCATCAGTGTCAATTGTTCTCTTGAGATAAAAATTTAAAAGATAGATAGAGATTCCAAAGTCGTTGTTGATGCACAGGGATCGCCATAGTGTAGAACAGGATACTGGCTGGAAACTCTAGCTATTTTTCACCTTTGTGCACTAATGAGTTCATTTATTTCCGCTTGTCTAACGCTATGTCACGTGCTCTCTTCACACGAGGTTTTTTCATTCTATCCTCTTTGCACAGCCAGCTCTTTTGGGTAGCAAGTAAGAGAGTCTGTGGTCAATTTGGTGTTCAATTTGGTGTCTAGGATGAAAATATCTTAACAGGACTGGATTGGGTTATATGATAGTCGACTGCCAAAGGTGTGAGTAAATTGGATATATCGTGACTAGTATCAAGAAAGTAGAGTAATATGGCTTAAGCGAAGCTTCAAGACAGCAAACCACGGAGATCCCAAAAAATGAAGAGTGGTTTTATCTGTGATATCTTAGCCATGGGAGAGATTGATGGTCTCTTAATCCCAAGGATTTACAGCGAAGTCACTATCATTTACGCAGTGTACCGAAAGTAGAGGCACCATCAATTGACTAAACATCCTTGAAGGCCATGACATCAAACACAGCAGTTCTTACACTGTCCTGTACACAGGCAGGCACTCCAATGTCCAATGGCAAACTATTGCTCCAGACACAACTCAAAAAGCATCATCATTAGTAGTGTAAACCAGAAATATTAACTTCAAAAGGACGATGGCAGCACACAATTATCGATTGCTCTTTCTGTGTCTTTTCAACGACACCTACTCACCCTACCCTGCCTCTGTCTGTTGTCACTATGACGCATAGGATTGGAATGCATCGCCTCCCCTCTAGCCAAGCAAGTGTGTACGTACATGCTTGCGTACGCGCATATGTGCATATGTGTCGACGTGCGTGTGTGCGTTCTGGCCCCTGTGAGGGGAAAGAGTAATTTTTTCAGGATCTTTAAACTTGCCGTTTTGACAGATAGTTACTTGCCAGTTACGGTTACCACTTTGGAGCCTAACCTTCTTAAGCTTGCTTCAAGTTCTCCTTATAATGGTCATTCCTTGGTGTTCCTTTCAATCTTTCGACTGTGATTATCAATTGATGTTTGTTCATCCTTACTGAATGATCAGAAGTAAGTCTCACTGTATGCTCCTGCAGGTTCTGTTAGTGAGGGTTTTACCATGTCTATGTGTTCACCACTTTGGCAACATCAACGCTAGCAACCACTTTGTGTTGGCATTCAGTATATAACTCTGGATGATTGTTAATATCGACTCATGATTCAAAACGTGAATTGTGTCCACAAAAGGTCTCCCTTCGTGAACGCAAAAGTGATGGTAGCAAAAGCCCCTTATAACCAGACATGGGGAAGCGGCGCGATATGAAAAATTCAAACGTCAAGCCCGAGCCTCTCTCTACCCCAAACCAAACTCTGATTCTTTACAACGATTAATTGTAAACCAAAGAAGTAAACATTCAAACCAAAACCAAGTCAGAAGATTAATTGAAGCTCAATTTGACCAATGATAAAAAGACCGCTAGGTATCAGCATTTTCCTGGCAGGGACCGGTGAAAAACACCAGTTTCAACATATGAAGGGTGTGTGGCCGAGAGGTTTAAGGCGTCAGGATCAGAGGATAAAGTAGGGGCCATCCCTGCCTCGAGTAACCTGATTTTCCATTGGAAAGCGTGGGTTCGAACCCCATCGCACTCATGACTATGTTTAAATCGCTTTTTTTGGTCATTGGTGAATGTGGAATAGTGTTTTACTCAAGTTCGAAGATGTAGGGTTTAAGGTTTGACCACCTTTTGCGTCTAGGTTGCTCTTTTTTTTATGTATCTGTATGGATGACGTTACCTGTTTTTTTATCTGTTTGCTCTATATGAAGTGCTTATCATTTTTCAAGGCGCGCATATTGTTTGCTAAGTCTTTTAACGATAGGGTGATATATTATGTATACGGTGCCAGGCTCAAGGGAGGATGATATGGTAGCTTTTCTCGGTGGTTCTGGTGATTCTCCGTGATCGCTACCACCTCCTCATGGTAAAGTGCAAGAGGAGGGAGCTGGAGCGGGCTGGGCAAGAGCTAGACGAGAGCTAGGCCATGCCTGCCAGTTCATTCTCTGCAAATCACACAGCCCCTTGGAATGCTGTTCTGCACCATACACACTTGAAATTTCACTTAATGTTCTGGATTGGCGTACTTCACTCTCTCATACTTAGTCCCCTGCGTGTAAGAACTCTGATCACTAACTGACAAACGTAAAGCCGATACATCAGACTACAGTGAGCTCCAAACAGAGTTTGGCTACAGGTTTCATCCAGGAAACTATACTGGTGAAACCATAAGAACGACTTTGAAAGTATCCGTCTCATGATAGCGAGGGAATAATTGCATGTTGACCTTTTTGATCTCTGTTGACTGATAACACATTACTCAGATATTGGGATGATATATTTACCTTTTTTCCTGCTAGTTTAGATCATATAGGATCAGTGAATGATAATTTTCGATAAGTAGAAAAGAACAAACAAGCAAAAGGAATCAAGATATTTTTGCTTTCTGGTTGACCGATGCTCTAACCCAGTGGCATTGCAAAATGTGCGAATCAAGTGAAAACATCGTGCTGATTGTACTGTTTTGCTTTCGATGCAGAACATGCCATGAGGAAATCTCATGTCAGAAGGATACAAATAGTGCTCAATTGCACAGTGTTTTTCTTCTCCTGACTTGATTGAAAAATATCGAGTGGTACATTCGCAGCTTTCCGATGTATAGACCGTTCTCTACTTCATATTGAGCACCAGTTACCACCACAAAATGATACCTCGATACTACTGCAGCAAAAAATCATCATAATAAGCAACTTTTTCGCCTTATGTTCTCAATCGTGTCGAGGTTATCTTTATTCTATAGAAGTTATTAGCTCGTTATTCTTCAATCTCAATGCCTGCCAATAAGTCAAATCATTAGTAGAGCCTCAGAGCCACTTGTATTATTTGATATCTTCTAAGCCGCACAGCCGCGGAAATAAAATCCGGGGCAGGTATTGTCCATTTTTCAACAGATGTCAATCATCAGTTGACCGCAAGATGAAGGGAACCAGCGGGTTTCAATAAAATAAGAAAGAAGTTTTCTTCTCTCAGTAGTTGAGAAACCACACTAGTGTCTCAGCAAGGTAGCCTCATAAGCTGGTGGGTCTTCCAAAGTGAGCGGAACGTATGTTTGTGGGTAGCGAAACGGTCACTATTTGAATGCAGTGAGAGCCTACCACTCCACATTTTTCTAGCCTGTCTAGGTGGAGCATCGTAACGGATATACATCGTGTCCTTTCAAGTTTGCTTTGGGGATTCTTCACCGCCGCTGGGTATGCGATGTGTTGGTCCTCTATATCACATGTATCGAGCCGTGCAAATTATTATGGAGTTGTAAAATCTCACCGAGGCAAGTAAGCTCTCACGTGGAAGCTGCAGGGTGGATTAACCTCGGAGGAATTGTTCCGGGAAAACCAAACCCAAAGGGTTTAAAGATTTTCGTTATATAAAGTAATACAACGTTCATATGGGACGATATGACAAAATCAGTTCACACTATAGTGCAACCTCATCACAGCTTGGTCAATGGTATCCACCAGGTACGATGTTCTCGATTGCTCACTCCTAGTGCCAAGATGGCGAAATCATACTTGGCAATATCATTGGCAAGGCGCTCTGAACTGAAAAACAAGGATTGCATAGGACCTGTCTAGAAGAACTTTGGAAGCATTACATATACAGGTTAAACCGCCTAGTGTTCGGCCCGTCGGCCTCATTCTTCCCTCTTCAACCATTTCAACCATTTCACCTTTAACTTTTAACTTTTTCACCAGTTGCCACCCCACAGTCGAACCAAGCTGCGCCCCAAATATTATATCTTGCCTGCTGCTGCTACTGCGGTGCAGTCGGTATTGTTCTGTACTTTCTCGAGCCATCCTCGGCCATGGTCGATAGACAATTTTTATGGGCAACGGGCGGATGTTTGGAGCATTTGCACACTGTACGCTGTACGAGAAGACAACGACACGGGGCACGCCAAGGGGCACTCGACGGGGATAGCTGACGGGCCGTTAGAAAGAGTCCACGCACGGTTTCCCCACCGTTCATTCGCTATGGCCCCCCCCCCCCCCCGCACCGAACGTCTCTTTCCTGATATGATTGATATGCATAGTGAGTGAACCAGAAGAAATATTTGTCGGTGACCAAACAGTCGTTAATTGAGAGTCAGTTTGGTGACCTTTATCACAACACTAGGTGATTAACACCTTCGAGAGGCGCATAACATAAACACAAGAGGTTGATCAGTCTTCATCACGACAGCGACACACAACAACTATTCGCTCTCCACAAAAGAGCTGTCTCCATCTGTCATAGTTACAACCACAACGCTCGCAGATACCGTCTTCTCCATACATTCGCTACCCCCCGAGATAGCGGAGAAAAGTTACACTTGACACACACTTCTCCAACACCATATTGGGCGTTTGTATATTTGTTCGTCACATCTACCTTAACAAGACAGATCCAGAACTTCAAGGAAAGACTACATATTGTCATTTGCTTTGGATATACGCCACAATCATTGGATCCAGACTCATCATCAATCTCAGTGTTTTTTATTCATCCAAGGAATTCCGTCGGCACTCTTGAATAGGCTCCTCTGTCCCATTCCATCCTTCCAAGATGATGCCAATTAGTTGTGTCGAGTGCAGGAGAAGGAAGATCAAGTGCAATAAACAGGCTCCTTGTAATCAATGCATCATCAGGGGTAAGACAACTTGTGAGTATCCTTCAAAGTTTAGATCGATACAGGTTGAATCATTGATTCTGGATGGTGCAAATACAGGAACTTCGGTCGAGAACAGTAGATCCACCTCCCCTGAACATCAACTCCTCAACGCCGCAACCGTCGTCCCAACAGCATCACCTTCCCCGAAAACTGCACATGAAGAACCAAAGGCTCCATCATCTATAGTAGCCGTGAAGATAGAACCATCGTCATCGTTATCAGCACCACCACCACAACCATCAGCTTCACCTACAGGTACGTCTCACAGCCAGCATCCCGTTCTTTCTAGACCCCTGATAAAGAGATCGTCCTCAAGTAAATCGAAACTGCCGAAAGTTGTCATAGCAGGTGCACAAACATCACAATCTTCGGCCAAAGATGGCATTCCAGCACACTCCGAGGCTGTTATCAAAAGATCCCTTGATCATATGGAAACAGATGGCTTCGAGGATCAAGATGGTAGTGAGAATGGTGCCGAACATAACGAAGATGGAGAATCTCTTCTCTATCTATTACAAAAGGAGAATGAAGCGCTGAGATTGAAACTCAAGGATTTGAGGCTAAAGAGTAAGAGACAAAAGAGTAAACTCGAAGTTGAAGATGATGAACTGATACTTGGAAACGATTCGAACTCGACTAAAGATGGATCACATGGAATTGACGAAACTGTATCTGGGTCTCAGCCAACTAGTTACTACGGACCAAACTCTACAAAGTATATGATCTCGTCCTCGCTGACGAAGAGCGACATCTGTGAGTTTGACAATTTTATCAGGGTCAAGAGACAGATCAAGCAAAAGAGGGAATTACCCATTTTATTTAATCCTGAAGTTGAAAGCAATTCCAGCAAGGAAACTACCAAAACCAAACAGGCTAAGGTGAGATCCCAGGAGAATATACGGCTACTCATTGCCCTTGTCGATAAGTTCTTCCATCTAAGGGTTCACTACCTCAATTATCTGAGTAAGGAGCCGTTAGTCAGTTTTTTGAACAATTATCATACGGCAAAGCACTGGAAGAACGATGACGATATTCTGCTTGAACTAATCATGGTTTTGATAGTTGCATTGAGATCCTTACCTCCTGATGATCCCGTGATAACTCAACACAAACTCTCTTACGAAAAGCATAGACCTATGCTTTACAAGCAGTACAAAAATTTGAAGAGTGGTTTACAGGTGGAAACAACAACAAGCTTATTGGCATACGTCCTAGAATGTGAAGATTTATTTTACAATGATCAAATCGAAAGAAGTTGGAGCTCCTTGTTCAAAATAGTCAGTTCTGCGTATTCTTTAGGTTTGCACGTGTATGATGAAAGTATCGTTTATACGCTCAAAGCGGAAGAACACGAGAAGGCATTGGATGTGATCAGGACAAACAAGAAGGCCTCACTTTGGTTCGTCATCAATTTCATCTCAGCTACACTCTGTTCGGTGCTAGGTAGGCCAAATCCAGTCACGTTCAACTTTCAACCATTGTTGAGAAACTACGAAATTCGGTTGAATTATAAGATGGCATTGGCCGACTTGGTTAAGAAGTCAACTAACGTTTTGATTGAATCGTACAAAGTTCAGATCTGTTTCGATACGGTTCTAGATATCGATGAAGCATTTGTAAATGAGATTTTGATCTACGAAAAAATCTTGATCGATACGCGAATCATGAGAGACTTGAAATCGAGGGATGATACGAAGTCGAGTTATATAACATTGCCTGTCATAGACAGCAGCAAAAAAGGACCAAGGAGAGGTGTCAAATCGAACTCCTTTAAATCGTTGAGTCAGATCAATTTGAATAGGATTCTTAACGATTGTCCGTTAGATATAAGGTTTACCATCTTGAGACCATGTCCTAGCCATGGCCATGAAGAGTCATTCTGTTTGCTTAAGACAGACTGTGATACTTTATCCGATTTGATATTGCTCTATGGAAATAGAGCCAAATTCCATCAACATTTCATGTCCATCCATAAGAAATCCTTAGAGAGTTGTTTGGATTCTATCTTGAAGGTGTTAGAGCATAGCTTGGAATTATGCGAACAGCTAACGAAGAGGTTACATCGCCCATGTTTCCAACAAATTTACCCTTTCTTCTACACGTTCCTCTATCAAACATTTGTGGTGATGTATACTTTGATGCACTTGGGTTATGCCAAGCTTTCTTCCTATTACAATGAAATCGGCGCCATCAGGCAGAAGTTGATCAAGCTGTTTGATTCCGTCGGGTTGAAGAACTGGAGACCTAATGTAATCAGAATAGTGCAGTACATAAGTGATATGTGTGATAACTTCTTCAAGATTTATTTGGGAAAGGAACACCATCAAAACATTGGATTTGTCAACAATGAGAATTCCACTCCACAGGATTCTACAATGACCCCCGTTCTACCTCAGCTTGGCAACGGCAACGGTCAGAACCAGTACTACCATCAAATGCTACAACAGTATCCACCACAGACTGGATCCAACAGTGCTAAATCTTCTGGTTTCCACTTTGATATGACTCCAATCGTAACAGATTCTCCAAAGTTTCAACCGGCAGACCCCAACAGAGGAGGAATGGACAATGCGGAGCTACCAGTTTCAACTCCTAGCCTACAATCCCTCCCTACGCTAGCGGACATTCCACTGCACAACGTTCCTGAGCATATTGCTGGGCAGATCCATCGGGACAGTCAACGTCAAGACATTGGTCAGTCATCGGGAGATAGAAACTGTGTTGTGCCACCATCATCTACTACTACTACGACCAATGCCAATGCTAATGCGTGTGTTGGTGGTCAATCCACCACACCAGGGTCATCAACAATGCCATCTCAAAACCCACTGCAGCCTGCTCATGATAACCTTCCACCCTTACCGTATCACAACGTGTACTCTACCTCGTTATCACAGATCTCGCTTGCAAACTACAACTTAGACTACTACAATGCATCACAACAGCTCTTCCCTATTCCTAACCAAACCAATAATGCAGAATACAGAACCGATGCCGATGGAACCGACAGTGCAGGGAATCGCGGTAACAACAACATAAGCAACAACAATCCGCCTGCAGCGTTCACTATTGATCCATTGTTAGGTTTTGATTTGAGTGATCCGTTCTTCGTTCAGAATCCATCCAACTTTAACTATACCGCTGTACAAAACGATGTCAGTGATGATATACCTACGAGTACTTCTGGTGTTGTTTCATCGATCGATGATAAAGAAACCATGGAGTCCATTGGAAGTTACGGATTCCCGGTTGCTGGCCGTCCGCAACAGTCCCAGCAGCAGCAGCAGCAGAGGCATCGAGAGCATCACCAAAGTGCAGATCAATATCAACGTCAAGACCAGCATCAGCAGCACCAGCAGCCACAGTCTCAACGCCAGTCGCGTATGAACCAACTGCAACAGCAACAAGAAGTTGATGCCTCCAGACCAGACAACAACAGGATCAACTCTAACGATTCTGATGAGTTTTTGAGTTATATTGCCGGTGGAGGAAGTGCCAGTCCGGCTGAAAGCAACGTTCGAGAGGCATGATATAACAAACTTCATTAAAACTATTATTATTCATTTATTTCATTTCTATTTTGTATGCTATATTATTCCCTCGCCATCTGATTTAATTTTCTTAGGTTTATTCTTATCGTTGTAAATAAAATATATGTTTCTCGGCTGCTACCATGATAAGTGAACTTATTGAGATCTTCTAAGGATAAATCTAACGTTGCGGCTAGCAAAGTGACAATAAAACCGCATTAAGCTTTAGCAATGTTACCTTTCGTCCCAAGTGATAAAGCATTTATTCCATCAGCGCCGCTTGGGGGAGAAGTATAAAGGAACACAAGGAGGCAGTAGTTAATCGGCTACGAGCAAGTTTGAAAATTGGAAATTGGAAATTGGAAATCTGGCGTCTTGCATAAGCCAACCAGGCTGAAGATTGAACGTTCCCTGACTTGTACTGACTTCTGTACCTATCAATCAGCCCATCCTACTTTCCGAGATGGCTATTGTGCTTTTTTTTGGAGAAAAACCGTTGGTTGTTGATAAGCGGTGGTGATCTTGACAAACAATAGTATTTTGGAGAAATAGAACAGGAGACCGAAACGGGTACGAGTACGAGGGTGAGGAAAATTAAACTTTGTTTGGAAGGTTGCTCTGTGCATTTATCTATGACGTCATTGTTAAAACGCACATCCATCCGCCCTATCAAGCTAATTGTTCCTCCGCCCTCTCTCTGTGTGGTGTATAATAATCGCTGTATTATAAAACCAATGTATTAGTTTGTGTTTGACAGGGAATCTGATTGTTAATTACGATATTAATGCTGTTGAAGAATGTCGTTGTTGGGAGATGCATTTCAGTTTCTAAGACGACAATTTTGCTTAGAGGGGTAGAGGTAGGTATATAATACCATCAGCTACTTGAAACAATTCTGCTTGAGACGCAATGTATGCACTATAAATTTCGGGAAAAATGAAAAAGAACCTGGTGATGTTGGCGAAGAATTAGCAAGCCAGTTAGTGTGTGAACTCAACCCAGAGTCAGAATCGGCACCTTTCAGCTGTGTGTCGAACCTTGCTTGAACAGTTGAATTGAGGCGCATGTAAAAGAGAAGAGAAGAGAAGAGAAGAGATGGGTGGGGGAAGGACCCAAAAGATAAGGAAGGTCATTACATTCTCCAAGGTGACGTATATGACATTGGCATTTAATGACAACTGATGTAGATATATTCCATCCCCAGTGATGATTGGTTGGTTGGTTGTCCAAATAACCGATACACTCAAGTAAAAGTTCAATAAATCAACCATTCCAAAAACTGTGCATTGCGTGCGGCGTGTTGCCGCTTTGCATATATATATCTCCATCGGATGATGCACGGCCCTTCAACGGTGTGGGTGAATCCCATCCCCCTTTTAATCATTTCTGGTTCTGTGCGATCTTTGATCTATCTCTGTATAAATAGTGGCCCGGTTTTCCACTCTTTTATTATAAAACCTCACCCCAATTCATTCCAATTAATTATTTTTGATGAATAATAACAACAAACAATAATTAAATAAACAGCCAGCCAACCAACCAGCCTCACTCATATAATGACAGAAAATTTCAATCAAGGGGTCCCTACCTCCAGCCTGGACGAAGAGACGGCAAGTGTCGAAATGTCAAAGCAAAAGCTACTCAACCAGCAACAACAACAACAGCATAGAGTACTAGTCACCGAGCAGCCAAGTTCAAGGGATGACATTCAAGCATCATTTGCATTCGAGTGGGATACACCTTCAAAAAGCGCCTATGGTTCATTCATCAATTCGCTTGGGTTTTGCATTGGTCAGGTTGGACTAATTCCATGCTGCGTGTGCTTCCCTAATCCTTACAAGGACGTCCAACAGGGTTATGTGGGTTTAGTTAGGAAGTTTGGACAGGTGTACAAGTCTGTAGATCCTGGTTTGGTCAAGGTTAATCCATTGACTGAAAAATTACACCAGATCAACATCATGCTTAAGACCATGCAGATTCCAATGATGAGTTGTTATACAAAGGATAACGTTTCCGTCTCCATTTCTAGTGTTGTCTATTATCAGATCGTGGCGCCTCATGTTGCCTATTTCACAGTGGATGATATCGAAGGAACTTTGAAAGAAAGAACACAGACAACTTTGAGACAGGTCATTGGTGCTAGAAATTTACAGGATGTTATTGAAAGAAGGGAAGAAATCGCGCTTTCAATTGAAGAGATCATTTCGGAACCAGCATCGTCTTGGGGTATTAGAGTTGAAAGTTTACTCATTAAAGAACTCAACCTACCTGATAACGTTGCCCATTCGTTATCCATGGCTGCAGAGGCAAAGAGAATAGGTGAATCTAAGATCATTCAGGCCAAAGCTGAAGTTGAAAGTGCCAAGTTGATGAGAAAGGCAGCCGATATTCTAGCATCTAAGCCTGCCATGCAAATCAGATATTTGGATGCCATGCAAAACATGGCTAAGAGTAGCAATGCTAAAGTTATCTTCATGCCTAGTCAAAATGCAATTGAGAATTCAGCCATCAGTGCCAGTAGTGCAAATGGTGATGGTGGTGCTTTGATTCACAACCAAACAACTGGAGATATTGATCCAAATGAGATTGCAAGGATGACGGCCATCAATGAGGCTCTCTAGTTGTACTGACTTGATTTGGACACACTTCGTTTTGAGACCTTGCTATCATCATCCCCAAATTACGGGCATTGTTTTATTCTTCTTTCTTTTAATAATGTGTAACTCTAAGATTTATTATGGTGTTTGTTTTCAAGCTTTAATTCAGAAATATGAGTTTGGAATGTTTGTATGGCTTTCGATAGGGTGAGCAGGGCTGTGCGAGCATCGCCGATAAGAACTCCCTCCTAGTACACCAGGCGTGTGTTGTTGCAGGGGAAGAGAGCATATATATATAGTCGGCTGACAGAAGAAAGCCAGCTCAAAACAGGCTCCTGTGTTTCCAACTGGGGAACTCTTCAAAGCGAAGAATCAAATGGTGAGTAATTGATCTATCAGTAAATCGTAATAGCATGGAGAATAGGTGGGCGTCTCCCTCCAGCATCCTCACACTCTTTCTCCTTCACCTTCTTCACCTTTATGATCAATGGTTAATGCTCAACGGCTGCCCCTTTAAGGTGCTGCGGCGGCAACACTGTATGTATCGATGGAGCTCCCCCGGTGGTTTCCTGGTGCTTAGCAGGCAATCTTTCCCCCTCCCCTTACACCGCCCACACATCTGAAACCATCGACAACCACACACCACACACACTCATATTGCTTGATGCAAGGGGCTCGCTCCCCTTCCCGCTTCCTTCAATTCCCCCCTTAAGAAGAATCGCAAGAGGTTCACAACGGTATGCATATGCAATACGTTGTCCCTGTGAACAATCTAACTCAAACACAAAGGCTCTTCTGTTTTTGTTCCGTATTCACATCGTTTAGTAACAAAGCTTACAGTTATCCATTAAACAGTCATAAATTAAAAGCCCTAGTTGGAAAACACTTCATTGCCGGCTCTCTTCCACCCTCTTTCCCTGTAACCCTGTCTGCCTCATCGCCGTCACTCAATTCCACACGAGCTTGTTAGAAAACTCAAGATACCAGCCGTATCTTCACATCTCCCATCTATCCATAGACCCTTCATCCGCTAACAACGATCATTGAACAACTGAGAAGGTATAAGGTATATCATTCTATCTCATGCTTTTATTCCCCCGTCAAATATGACCAAGACTGTGGAAAAGAATAAGAAGTACGCCATAAGTTCTAGTGGACTTCTGGCACCAACTAGCCTTGACGAGCTAACAGCCTCGCTTGAAAAGACCTTCAGCGCAAAACAACCACATGAGAAGGATAAGAAACCCATCAAAAGTGGCTCCTCTTTGTTGCCGCCGGTTGACCTACAAACACCCGCATCTTTATCCTCTCAAGATTCATCACCATCATCATCAAAGGGTTTGCAGAGGCAACGACAACAGTTTGCCCCTAATCCTCCACCACCGCCTCCGCCACCACAGTTTCTACCCCAATCCGCATTAAATTATGCGGATATATCAAAGAGATTCAACAGTTTCACGAAAAGGTTGAAGACCCTCAATAGTCAAAATAGCCCAACGCCCACATATTCAAAGAAAATAATTGGATCCCCATTAATAGCCACGAAAAGCTGTACCAATGAGACAAATGCTGCAATACCAACAATACCCTCAATCACATCTTCTACGCTACCTGAAGCACTGTCGTCTCCAACAATTCAATCACCAGTTCAAGGATTTACAATGTCAGATTACCAACGTCCACATGATATGGGAGGTTTGAGTCCTGCCTTGAGAAGGTCGCCTCCAAAAGTCGCATATAAGCCTGTGGTAGGTAACAATGCCAGCACCAAAAGTTGCAACGGTACTAGTAACCATGCTAATGGCCCTGCCACTTTGGGATACCCTCCTCATTGGAACCCATCCCTGGACTCCACTTCTAGCACAGTCATGTCTAAATCATCGGGAGCAGTATCACTTTCCAACAATACGTTGTCAGACTCCATCAAGAGAAATAAGAACATCAACGAGAGTTGTATCTTTTGCGAATTACCATTGAAAAACATCCTTGTTTACCAGAATATTGAACAACCCGAGGCAATAATAGAACTGAAGTGTGAGCATTCCTGCCATGAAAAGTGTTTGCTGTTTGAGATGGAGTTTGCATCAGCTGCATCTACATCAACAAGTGCCATATCTTATTTCCCAGACTGTACAAAGTGTGGAAGTATCTCCAAAGCAGTGCCCATCAGTCGATTAGTCACTGAGGACCTGATTACAAAACTTATGATTATTCCATTACAACAGATACATACACCAAGAAAATTCAACACCAATAATAACGATGATGACTCTACCAACAACGGTAATGGTAATGATAATACCAACGCTTACGATAGTTATAGCAACAATACGCTTGGTAATAGCGGTAGCCATGAAAGAAGTATGAGTGATACCAATGGAAGCAGCAACGGAAAGAACAATGGTAACATGTTCACAACCACAAAAAATTTCAACAGTCCAAACATGACGCCGCCGACAGTTTCTGCCAATCAGTTCATATCCCCTTCTTCGACGATGTCATCGCCAACACTACAACAGAGAAGAAACAGAGCAGATATGCTGGCCATTATTGCTCCTTCATTGACGGTATCTCCAAACGTGCAAACATCAAAGCACAAGAAAAAACCATCTAGAGGTTCGTCAATCTCAGCCATCTCCTCAATAATATCATCAGCTTCTCTGAACTCCCCAGATATCGCAACTTCATCCGCAGTGACACTTTCATCTTCAAAAAACATGTGGACTATGAATTTCCCAATCTATCTGCTACGATCCAAATTCATCAATGAATTGCACCACCTTTCATCCCAGGGAAGCATCTGGAGCAAAGAAGATCCAACTTTAAGACTGGATCAATTTATGACTGACTCGTTTGGACAACTACGACTTTTCGATAGTCTTTCCATCAGTTCAGATGGGGTCCATTGGAATGAGAACTACTGTTATCTTTTCTCTCACGTGTTACTCATGGTGGATCTTTACGAGAAACAGTACGAGACGATCGAGATCAATTCAACAATGACAATTGATGTTCCATCCGACTCAGTGTTGATCCTTAAATCTTCATTATATCCAGTTGAAAATCTGGTGCATTTGAGTTCTCCCAACTCACAAGTGTTGGAGAAATGGGGTGCTGCGTTGAGCAACGATAGTACCGAGTTCCCAGGAGAGTTGATAACCTCCACTATAAGAGAGGATGAGTTTTATTCAATGCTGAAATTTGACGAACAAGAGGAAGCAACGATCAAAGACGACGAGTCACGCCACAATCACTATGATCACCGCCAACAACAACAACTTCGAGATGGGGTCGATCCAAGATTTTACGAATCCACAATTCGCTCGTTGGTGTTCAAGAAGAAACCATCAAAGATGATCATCGTGTTGAACCAACTTTCTGCATCTCAGCATTCCTTAATTTCCATCAAAAACATCGTGAAGAGTCTAACTATTGTCAAGATTGATCTGTTTATAATCTTCACATCGACGGAAACAATGACGCCATCAAGCAAAGTCTGGAATACGCTCGAGATCAATCGAGCAATGAAAGACGCAGACAAGTTTTCCTCGTTGGATAGATTCGACGACTACCATAGATCCATATCCGCCATCACTCCTTTAGTGGAAACTCCAACGGATACACAACCCCTTTTTGATAAAGCATTAGAACATGACCCAACTAGTATAGGAGAAACCATGCAACATTACCTTAACGATCATCTATCAACTGTTGACCTTGAAGATATAACAACGGTGATTATGTCTGGAGCAACGTTGGGTAACATGTGTGATCTGCCAACTTTTAAAAACATCCTGATTGAAATAGCAACTAGTCCGGAGATGAAAATGATGAATAAGAGGTTGAGCGTGTGCAATTTGGCCAATTGGGATGATGCCATGGAAATCATATGTGGGTTCATTGGTTTGGAGTTTGACGAGAGTGATTTTGAAAGTGACTCGGATTCAGACGACGATGAGGAGCAGGAGAAGGGAAATGCTGGTTTTAGCACGCTTGAGGGACATCAGCAGCAGCATGTGGATTTGTCCTCTTCTATTGCTGAGGTTCCAGAGGAGGTTTCTCAACAGGAGGTAAAGAGTGCTAGATGGAGTGCATTGTTTGATGATCTTGATAAGGCGATTATTGCAACCGAGGAAAGTTTGTGATTATATTTTTTTGGCCTTCGAGGACGCCTGGGCTGTGATCCCCCTTTTTGGTATCTGGTTTTCAATTTGTTTCTTTACGTTCGTTTGTATAATAGGGATTAAAACTTGGTTAGATATTGAGTTATTTTTTCCAGTAATGTGTAGATAGATTTGGAAGCCGCACCCTTGCTGCTGGAAGTTTGGAATGCTGAAGATCTTTTATGCAGGTGCTATCTTTTTTTCAAAATTAGTTCCCTTTCTTTTTCAACGTCTCCTTCTTCTCTTCTTCCAGACTTTGAATTAAATGTGTCCAAACTAAACTTGCAATCGCTGATTGTTCAATACATACTATGAGGTTTCTGACATTACTCACCTTTGCCGCATTGGCCAGTGCCATCACGAATAGAGTAACTGCCCCTTCTTACAAGTTCGCAAAAGATTCCTCTGGAGCAAAGTTAAAACCCTACTTAAAGAACGATTCCCACAGTGCCAATTTCTAACACACTTTAATATCAAAAAGTAAAATACCGGACTCACCTGTGCCGGGTGTGTCTTAATCACCACCGCTGCCTCGTTGGCTGGGACCATCAACACAGACACTTCAACAACATCAACAGCATCACCAACATCAACATCTACTTCTACACCTACAGAAGTTAGATCTTCCACAACGATCCAGACAACTGCTACAACCATACCCACAGCTTTGGAAGAAGCTGGAGGAAGAGACTGAGCTTGCAACAACTTGTTTTTTTCCAAGAGGTTGTTAACTGTGCCCCACTTCTATCCCTTTTTGAAAGCTTGGAGGAGGTAAAAGTGTAGTAACTTGATAATTCATCTTCCAGGCAAGACAATGAGCCTCTTCCGTTGATGAGTTTACTGGAACTAACAAACAAGGAGACAGGCACTCAAGGTCAGTTGTAGGCAGCGTCCTGTTTTAGATGATGAGCTTAGTGAAACCATCATTTGTATGGGAGCTATCAGTTTGGTTATTGAAGAGAGCATGACCAACAATAGTGTGAAAAAGAAAATTCTCCGAAATAAAGAATAATAGGGAAAAATTAAAGGTATGAAAATCAAAGAGGGAAATTGTAGAGTGGAGCTCCTAAAAATGCTTGCAAAAAAAGAGGGCAACCGTTTGAAAAATAAAATACCCACTCCGTCCGGCAAGGGACAGAGAGGGATCAACATTTTTTTTTGTCACTGTCCAGTAGTAAGAAGAGTCTGCAACAACTAACAGCGTCAGCAACAGTAGCAGCAACAACGCGGTGTCTCGGCCATTACAACAATCTCCGCTTACCCCTCTTCCCGTGCCCCACCTTTGGACCAGAAGGCGGAGAAGCAATGAAAAAAGTCAAATAAATCAAATAAAAAGTGCAAAAAGTGCAAAAAATGGGAAAAATTGCCAAAAAAGAGCAGAGGAAATGTCCGACTGAAAAATTTCGGGGAAAGATTGAAAAGTTTCAGTCACGTGCAATGTTGGAATATGGCGAATGCATGCACGGAAGCACTGCAGTGCGGCGCTCAAGAGATGGAAGGCTGACAGGGTCAAAGTGGTACTATTTCTCCATTCTTTCCCTTCGGACTCAGGTGAGATGGGGAAAACATTAGGATTAGGCGCTGGATTAGTTAGTCATTCACAATAGTCGTCGTCAAAAATAGCATTATCTTTGACTCTATCTGGGATCTCATTTTCAGGGATGGACGATGCACTCCTATTAGATTCCCAGGCTAAGATCGTGGCGATGACTTCTGTTTCTCTGCTATATAAAGCTCATCATGTTTCTCTCCTTCTTAGAAACCATTCTTCTTCCCTCAAAAAAAAAAAAATCGACTTTCTTTTTCCTTTTTGAAGGGCCTACGAACTACACAAATCATCTAAAATATGTCTTCACAACGTAAGCATTTTACTATAGTTTACCTACGTTCCAACACAGCCTTTTACTAACTGCTCAAATCAAACATCCATCGAGTTTCACCTTTAATACAGAACTAAGTTTCGACACACAGTGTGTCCAAGCAGGCCAAGAAGAGCCAGAATCAGCAAACAGGGCAAGAGCAGTGCCTATCTATGCCACCACATCCTACGTCTTTAGAGATTCCAAGCATGGTGCTGACTTGTTCGGTCTACGTGAACCAGGTTACATCTACTCGAGAATCATGAACCCAACAACAGACGTGTTTGAAAAGAGAATCTCTGTCTTGGAAGGTGGCTCCGCAGCAGTTGCAACTGCATCTGGTCAGGCGGCACAACTGCTCGCCATTGGTGCCTTGGCGCATCAAGGTGATAACGTTGTCTCTACTTCGTTCTTGTACGGAGGAACGTACAACCAGTTCAAAGTTGCATTCAAAAGATTCGGAATTGATGTTAGATTCGCCGAGGGAGACTCAGTCGAGGCCATTGCTCCATTAGTTGATGAGAAGACCAAGGCTATCTATTTGGAATCCATTGGTAATCCTAAATATAACGTTCCTGATTTCAAAGAGATCATCGATTTCGCCCATTCTAAAGGTGTGCCTGTTGTTGTTGACAACACCTTTGGAGCCGGTGGTTACTTCTGTAAACCATTAGAGTTAGGTGCTGATGTTGTCACTATTTCTGCTACTAAGTTTGTTGGTGGTCATGGTAACACCATTGGTGGTGTTGTCGTCTACAAGGATGTCACGAAGGATAACGGTTTCAAGTTCTCAGATTACCCTGAGAAATTCCCTCAATTCTCCGAGCCTGCTGAAGGTTACCACGGCGCCATTTTGAATGAGATGTTTGGAGACTTGGCTTACATTGCTCACGTTAGAATCGAACTATTGAGAGATTTGGGTCCATGCTTGAACCCATTTGCTTCATTCTTATTATTGCAAGGTTTGGAAACGTTGGCTTTGAGAGGTGAAAGACACGGAGAGAACGC
The DNA here is from genome assembly GCA_030570775.1 of Ogataea pignaliae. Classification (NCBI taxonomy): domain Eukaryota; kingdom Fungi; phylum Ascomycota; class Pichiomycetes; order Pichiales; family Pichiaceae; genus Ogataea; species Ogataea pignaliae. The sequence continues at coordinate 4,405 of JAJLWO010000096.1, read as the reverse complement.
AATCAAGTTGGCAAGATATTTGGAGAAATCTCCATACGTCTCGTGGGTTTCATATCCTGGTTTGGAATCCCACGAATACCACGAAAATGCAAAGAAGTATCTGCATAATGGATTTGGTGCTGTGTTATCGTTTGGCGTCAAACAGATTGCTAATGCATCAGGAGATCAGTTTAAAGAGAGTGGTCCAAGGTTTGTCGATACGTTGAAGATCTTCTCCAATTTGGCCAACATTGGTGATTCCAAGTCTTTGATCATTAACCCATGGACCACAACCCATGAACAGTTGAGCAGTGAAGAGAAGATAGCCTCAGGTGTTACCCAAGACTTGTTGAGAGTTAGTGTTGGTATTGAAAACATTGACGATCTGATTGCTGATTTCGAACAGGCATTTGCAAAGGTTTTCCAAGAGTGATGCATGCCCACCAATCACATCTCAACTTGTTTATGTACCTTTGATATTAGAAGCTCTATAACTTATGAATAAATGAAGTGAATATAAGTAGCTGTCGAGCACTGAAAGTCTTAAAAAGAGCATTGTAATCTTCCTCGACCCAGTTCGATTGGAGCTGATTTTTCAAGCTTCAAAGTGCGGCTCAGAGGGGACCCTCACTAGAGAGCGGAGAACAGCTTATCTTCGTGGCGTTTCAAAACATCATCAAGAATGATATAGAATTGCTCATTTGATCAGCTCAGACCGTCATCAACTCATAACTACCGAATCTTACACATCGCCATGACCACATCGAGAAATGAAATTCCTTTTCCAATCAACGGGGAATGCAAACCGCTAAGCACGGTTCCATCAAGGATTATAGATATGAGACTTTCGATATCTCCAAACCAGTTGATGAACTCTACAAACAACTTGCATGAATATATAGAAGCATTGTTTGATTTCACATATACAACTTTAAGGACCGAATCGCAAAAGAACACTCGTGAACTATTCAAAGCAGCGCAAAAGATAGTCATGTTTGAGTCCAATACGGTATGGACATATTATTCACATTCCACTTCCAGTTCTTGTGATTCATTGGCCAGATGGACCATCTACGACGAATTGATTGCCTCCGTAGTTTGTCTATCACACATATACAACGTGTTGACGTTGGATGCATTGGATACCAACTTTGAAAATGATGCTTTAACCGATGAAACTTGGAAAAGATCTTCCAATTTGTTGAAGTCCTCGTTCTCCCTCCTGAACGAATTCAAGACTGTTGCCGATGAAGATCCAATTCATTCCGCACAACTCAACTATATTTGGCATCTAAATACAACCTTGGTCCAGCTCATTGTTATCTTCAAGAATGTGTATTTGACATGCAACGAGGTGAGTCTTAAGTTTGGCGACTTTGACAAGCTTCCTGATAAGGTGACAGCATATATCAAGATTCTCGTTTTTATTTACAACGAATCCGTCATTTTTCAAAAGTTAAAAGTTGAAAACATTGCCACCCGGAGTCACCATCGAATAAGAATCAACGCGGATGACAAAACGGATCCCCAGGAATTCTCCAGAACGCTCAAGACCTATCTGGAAGTTTTGTACTGCTACTATACCGCTTTGGAACAATATAGCAAGAACAACGTTGGTGTGTCCTTGGGATTGATAAGATATGCACTACTTTCAACAATTGACCAAGACCCCCTAAAGTCGAAACTGAAGGTGAGCTTTTTCAAATCCAAAAAATTGAAAGATAAGCAAATGTTCAAAGAGGAGATCAAATTGATGAGACCTTTCGAAAAACATTTACCCCCAGTTTTCAAAAAGAACCTCATTATGTCAATAAACTTATTGAAGACTTTATACGTGAAGTTTGAAAAGGAGAACAACAATTTGAGTTTCGAAACTCCCACCACACCCGAGGAGATCAAACATCACTACCTATTTAGCGCGAATAACTTGCCGGCTGGCATGCAGGTTCCTTTGACCGATATCAAAAGCTACGTACCAGGATGTATTGAAAGAGAAATGGGCTTTCAAGGCAGGGAAACTAAACCAAATTACTTTTAATATGCCGATTGAGGTGGTAGTGGTTAATACCAACCATTTTACTTTCTTTTCTAAACGAAATTGATCATGTCATTGACATATTCAAAAGTCCAGTGATTTCTGTCTTTTAATCTTCTTTTTTTTCATGCGTAAAAGACTCCAATCTGATTACACCAGCTGCCCATTTTTCCGTAAAAACCGACGATCCTTTTCCCATTAGGCGCAATGAAACTACGAAGGCCCCCACCAGAACCACCATACATGCCGCTCACTCTTTTATTTGAGACAAACTGGATAGCATCAATCCAGCCACCGCTTCTAACATTGATTCCAACGATATACTCATCGTTATCCAACGTGAAATCAGAGCAATGGCTCTTAGAATTACCAAACTGCATAAATGAGTTATCGTTGAAGTAAATTTGAAATCCATCCAACGCCATACCGTGGGTGATTCTGATTCTCACAATTTGTTTATTTTGTGGAAGCGTGACACTAACGTTTTGACCACCACTGCCACCAAAAGCATCACCACGAAGAACTTTCAATCCTGGTAAGCCTTGTAGTGAGATTGATTGGGTATGGTCAACCATAAACTTACCCAAGTCGTTAATCTCACGCTGACCAAAACCACGAGATAAAATCTGTAGTTTGACGCGCTGGTTTCTGAACTGTGGAGGCAACTGGGAAAGCATTAGTTTGTAGTTGAAAGCGACTGAGGTTTGCGCACCTGGACCTCCATAAAACTTGGGCAAATATTCGTAGTGCAACCTGGAAAAATCACCAACATAACACTCGATCAAATATATGCCTGAAGCAGCTGATATTTGTAAATTTTCAGAATCAACTGCAACAACGCTTGCTTCTGTGTTATAACTGGAAGGATACTTCATGCCTTGACTCACCAGAGTGTATGCAGGTCTAAAACTTTCATCCTTCAGGTCGGATGGTAAAATAAATGCAGGGTGGTAAAGAAATCTAATAACATCTAGTCTATGCCAGCCAGGTTCATCCTTGGTCATCACTGGACCCCATGAGGCGCGCTTGGTTCTAAGACATGAAGGCTCTTTTGGTAGGAACTTTCTCTCTAAAGTAACGTAATCTCTCAACATATAACCAGATTCCTGATGAGGGCATCCCAAAGAGTGTCCGATCTCATGCAGAAAGGCCCCCAATGAAACTGTTAGACATTCCCAATACTGTGGACATTCGTTGCAGTCGTTGGCAACCTCTTTGACGTTCAATCTAGTACAATCACTAAATGCCCTCTGGACAGAATCGACATTCATTGGCCACGAGTGCAATCCTTGAGAGCCAAAAATAGCCAGTTTGATACGATCTGTTCCTCCTCCCAATGCTGCATGGGCAAGAATCAAGTTTTGCTGAACGTCCCAGTGGGCATCCAGAATCATAACAGCAGCAATTGCGGGAACAGAGCCAGTCGCTTGATCGCTAAATGGTCCTCCATAGCTCTTTAGACTGTTTAGAGCAATGTCAAATAGCTTTCCTGCCTCCTTTGCATTTTTGTACTGCTGTGCATACTCTTTATTCCTTATCTCACGCACAGTAACGTTTGCCTTTATAATGTGGATCTTGATCTCCTGTCTTTGTATTCCCTGACTTTCCTCAGTCAGACTAATCGTTGATAGTGTTTTTTCTTCAACAAATCTGAAGCATCTTTTACCTAATCCGTTCCTCGCCATTTCGTCCGTTGTGACGGCCTGCATTATTCTACCTGCCATTCTCAATTTTTTGATGGCTGTTGGTAGTCCGTTGCCCTCGTACATCTTGTCCCTTGGACAGTCAAAAAGTATTGGAGAATCCTTTGCGACTAAGAGACACAAGTGAATCTTAGGGACTAAAGAGGAGTCTTCAATTGGATCATACGTTATGGTTGCTGTAACTTCATCGTATGTCTTTGGCTGTGAGTGCAACGAAGGGAACCCATCGGCAAACTTCCCCTTGACGTGTTTCAAAGTTAAATGGTTGATACCTGTACCTAACTGTAGAAAGGCCTTGAAGTATCCCTGATAAATTTCGAAGTATTGGACAGGGAACTTATCACTGTAGACTGCCATGACACCATCTGACGAGGCTGATGAATGGCCTTTCAGGATGTACACCGGAGCCTGCAGTTTCTCATAATCTCTCGGTAGATTCTCAAATGTGATTGGCATTTTATGGTTGTTGTCTGATCTGATGTGACTGTTAACCGCCTGGTTAATTGGAGGTGTTTGGCAATTGACTGGTCTAACTTCGATCGTTTATAATATTGTGTATTGACAGCAAAAGATAGAAATGTTGCAAGCATATTGCATGGTAATCATCCTGAGGCTGGGGAAGTTGGGCTCGGTCAAGGGAGAGAGGCAGTGCACACACCGGGCAGGGGGGGGGGGGGGGGGGGGGGGG